>JANHGB010048021.1:0-21992 GCA_026283785.1 Coracopsis vasa
CCTCTTCCCTTTACTTATTCATAGGTTGATATCACAGAGATACCCTTCTAAGTGATGGCTCTGCAAAGGAGTATCTGTAGCTGTCCAGCCAGTCAACTCTAACACACTGCCTGACATCCATCCAACTCATGTCTCTTTTCTGCTACACCTTGCACAGTGGATGTTACAGATCAGCTTGCTTTATTTCTAATGATAGTATCAGGCTCTGGATTAAAACCTTACAGCTGAAGCCTAAGTGGTTTATGTGATTTTGGTCAATGTTTCTGCTTGCCTTTGACTCCAATTCATTTACTGTTCTTACTTATAGTTTAAGGATGCCTTCGAAGGTTTAAAAGGCTTTGCAGAGACTGTCATCGTGGAAATTCAGTAAGGCTCTTTTTAGCACAATACATGCTTCCTACACACTCTATTTTAATCTGTTCTCCATGGAGTACCAGAAAGAATATGGGATGAGTTCAGTTCAGTATGCCTCCTGTTCTTTTCGTAATTTTAAAGTTTCTGGGATGCTGGCCTCATTTTTACCCCATGGATTTCCAATATGTCTGTGAAGTGGGCTGGCTGAAACAGCTCCGCAGTGGATGTTCCACTTTTAGCACACTGGATATTGCACTATGCTGTAACTAGCATTCCCTGTGATATCTAACATGGCTCTGCAATTGAGACAGTTAAGTGAACAGGCTCAACTTGGAGTCTCAGTTTAATTGAAGAAATATCCTCATTACAGAAGGCCATTGCATCTCATTGTGCATTTAATGCTCTCCAGCTGAACCCAGTCCAGCTAGCATCTACTTACATTTTGGGATGAAAGAAGCTAGGGGAGAGAAGAAGGTTTGGCAGAAGTCTTCTCTTATGTTTGCATGTAGCTTGCTATCCCTATATATTATATAAGACTTTAAAATGGTGTTACCTGTACTTTTCAGACTGACTCAGACAGAAAGTAGAGCTTTTTCTGCAGTGAATGTAACAGTGATAAACCTGTTTATGGACAGCTCAAATGTAACCAATGAAACAGTTACTGATGCAATAAATGCTGAAATAAAAAAATTGGACTATGTCATTGAGTACAAAGGTATGTAATTATTTACTGTGAAGTAAATAATCAGTAGAAACAGAGGTTCCTGTCTTCAAAGCTGGTTAGAACATTTCAGTGTGCTCATCAAAGCTCATCAGGGCAGAAGCCTTGTTGATTTAAAGGAGCTGAATGTTCAATCTTAGGTAATTTTTAAGGCTCAACCGTTCAGTGCTGGGCTTTTTTGTCTTGTTAAGGCTTTCTACTTCCTCGATAAAGAGAAAAAAGAATACTCATTCCCAAGTTGCATGTTGATTTTAACCTGCTGAGTGTTAAGTGGCTTGAAAAATCAGGACTAAATATATACACATATTGTGCTTCTGAGAATAAGCCAGTATTTTACTGACAAAATAAGATGAAACTTTCTTTAGATTACTTCTTCCACAATTAAGTATGGCAATTGAAGCAAGGCCTCACTGATTAGCTACGGAACTAAGTGATTCATAGCTCTAAACCTGTGAAGTCTTACACAACTAAAAGTGTAATACTTGGAGAATGATTTTCTAAATGAAATACTGATTTTTTAAAATTTTTTTAATATACTCATATTTTGAAATCAGCTTTTGCGAAAGGCACAGCTAATAATTAAAGGAGTCCATTTCCTGGCTTATAGCCTGAGTTTGGTCTCTAAAAGTGACTGTGTCCACTTCAACCATGACATTTCCTATATGCTGATCCTAAACTTGAGAGGGAAATAGAAAAAAAAAAAAAAAGCAACAGGACAATCATATCCCTCCACTGTATTCCACCCACTGAGGTTTGTAAACCATTCCCACCACTGGGACATGGATCTAAATAGCAACATGTTGGGCAAACAGCATACTAATACTGATAATTAAATGAGCTGCGTGCCCATTAATACTCATATCTATGTAGAACTGCACGGGATATGAACTCACAGTTCAGTTGTAGAAAGATAAGTGCTGGGTTTTTTCTACAGTTGATTTAAGGTAAGTCAGAAAGTCAGAGTTCAGAATATGAACTTACGGGTAGAATTTCCCATGTGGTGGACTGGGAGAACTGAAGGTTTGGAGGCAGTTGTAGAATGCTGACAAACAGCAGGTCAGAAGATGTGATGGAAACAGGACCTTAACTTGTAAAGAGCTAGGGAAAAGAAAATGCTGGTCCAAATACCTGTGATACTGATGTTCCCAAAAAAACAACTTGCAGTTGGAGTTTTTCTCAGACTTACTAAATAATTGGCTTATGATTTACTGAGCAAGTGCACTCCTTTCTGTGAAATTATATTAATAGTGCTCAGGTTTGCTTCCTGACTGTTTCTCTTTTAAAGATACAACATACTGTGCTGTTTTTAAATGTGACACTCTAACCACATACTGCAAAGAAGCTGTGTATCCAGAATGCTTATGCCAAGATGCTTTTGCAAAGACAGAATGGGATGAACTCTCTTGTTCAGGTAAGAACCTGGCTACTTTATCCCTGGAAGGCTGACCTTGTTATTCCCTGTCTCAGTCCTTTTTGGAAAAGGGTGCTCTGCAAACGTGCTAACCTCTAAAAATCAGAGAATGTTTGTCTTATTAAGAAAATCATAGAAACACATTCTCATGTTTCACTTTAAACACATCCATAATGCTGTTCTAGTAGAATAAAATACTAAAGCCTGATAAAATTATCACTGAAACAAGGGAGTGGGCAACTCATTAAATGCATTCTTAAAATCTTGGTAGGAATCGAAAGTTAAATAGGTAAAGGATGGAAAAATGCCCCATCTCTGTCAGTGCTCAAGGCGAGGTTGGATGGAGCTTTGAGCAACCTGGTCTAGTGGAAGGTGTCCTGACTCATGGCAAAGGGGTTGGTACTAGATGATCTTTAAGGTCCCTTTCAACCCAAACCACTCTATGATCTTAAATTGAATTATTTAAATTGAATTCAATATATACAGCCTTCTCTGCCAGGACACATTTTGGGAATAAATTCTAGATGTTACATGGAGGCAGCTGTGGGGACTCTGGCAGAGCTGGAAGTCTCACAATGGACGGCATGATCTCTTAAAGTTCTGTCCCTTTTTTGTAGTTATAAAATGGCATTATCTGTGTTTAGGCAGGTTTTTGTGGGAATAATGATTTATGTGATTTTTAGGAACTGTTAGTTTTGGGGGTTTTATTTACTTGCTTTTTTGAATCTTTTAATAAGTACTCTGGTTATATTTCTACAGACCTGAGATGTATCTTATTTTCTTCTTACGAAAACTAAAGTTTTCACACTACATAAAAAATGTCTGAGATATGAGATTTTAGGAAAAACAACAAATGTTGCAAACACTCATGATTAAATCATGAAAGCCAACTACAGTAAAGGCCAGTGAGATGTGACCCAGTGTAAGCATGGCCCATTGTAGGCACTTGTGGCCCCTAACCTGTCTGAATCTTATCCAGTTTTAGATCAGTTGCAATACAGCTCATCTGCTGTGAGATCAAACTGCAGGTCATTGTTGCCTATGGATGGAGCTATGGTTTTAAACAAAGACTGTTTGCTTCTAATTTTGTGCTTTTGTATTTCAGTTGTATTTCAGTTTCTGTTCTACACAGGTATAGCCCTAAAAAAGCCATTCTGGTGCTTTGAAGTGCAATAAAGTTGTGTGCATTTACAGTGCAATTCAAAAAAAAGGGTGAGAAGAGAGATTTCTCTGATGTTGATTTTTTGGGGGCTACCTTCAATTCATTTGGTGTTTTTTCCCTCTGAAAATACAGACTGCAGTGCAAGCTGTTCTTCAGAACAAAACAAGTACTGTGAAAGAGTAGGAGTGGTTCCAACATGCAAATGCATGGCTAACTTTAAAAAGAAGAATGATAACTGTGTACCGTGAGTATCAGTTTTTTCTTGTGTTCCTATGTTCTAGGCAAAGATAGGCTAAAAGAACATCTAACACGGGGTCACCCTCAATCTTGAAGAACAGGCTGCAGCTATGTGAATCAGAGAGGTGCCTTAGCAGGCAGACAAATGCCCATGATGTCACAAGATAGGGCAATTTAACTGCTCAGCATTAGCTGTTGGTGTGCACTCATAATACCTCAAGGGAAACTCAAGGAGATTCAAGGTCATCTGTGAGTCAGTGAAGAGGATAAACTACTTCACACTTATTTTGTGGGTTGCCCACATAAACATAAACTATTCCTTCAGAGTAATTGAGCCACAGGAACTGGTATGCTGAAGCATTTAGTAAGCAACAGGCATTAAGCAAGACTTACTCCAAATCCCCAGGCAGTTTCCACTGATATCAGAGGGGACTCTCTTTCCCGATAACTTTCAGACCTATGTTATTTTGGTTTGGTTTTCTTTCTGCAGTAATTTCTGTCAGCTCAGGATCAGAACAGAGCAGTATTTTTTGCTGGTGAAGCTGAAAGAGTGACTGGTTGTGCTCTGCTGTCATGGATAAGCAGAGGGACCTTACTCCCCATATCCATTAATTCAGCTCTTTCTGTAGTTATTGCTGCTACACACTGAACACTTCTTAACTGTAAAGTCAATGTATTTTAAATATGAGAAACTAGTAAAGGAAGAAGATTAAGACCTGCCAGTCCTTATAAGCCTTGTATTGACGCTTTTGTTAAAGACATTGGGTAGGAATTCCAAGTGACTCAGAGATGTAGGGGTTAGTTCTCTGGAGAAATTAAGCCCTCTTGACATTTTTCAGGCTAAGAACCTGAACCTTTGAGTATGCGGCTCACCAATCATTCTGAAAATATCAGACTGTTTTACTCTAACAATGAAACTAAAGAATTCAATATAAAGATAGCATTAAAAAGGAAACTGTAATGAACACATCTTGTGGAGAAATTGCTTATAAAAGGTGGAATTATGCTGTTGTTTTGTGATTAAAGAATGGTTTGTGTTGGAAAGGACCTTAAAGATCATCTGCTTGATGATATTATCTTTCTTTTCTTTCCCCTTTTTTCTTTTTTCTCTCATGTAGCTGTTCAGTGGGCTACTCTGGGGAGGACTGCAAGGACAGTAAGTACAAGAGTTTCTGATTTTAAATTATAGCATGGAAAAAAAAATGGTAGTGTTTAATCTGCCCGAGATGTGCCTGAGATGAGGGGTGCCACTATCCCCTATTAGGGTTGCCACCATGCTGTATTGATAGGTGGAAAATGTTAGAAAAAAAGGAATGAAATTCAACTGTTGCCTGGAAGTAAAAATCTTCTTGAAACTCACTTTCAAGCAGACAGTAGCATTTCCTCTAAGACCTCTGCATTAAGCCCAGTAGTTTTAAGTCTAACAAACACAGGTTATTTAACAGAAAATCATTTAGTCTTCATCTAAAGGCATACAATGCTGAACTCAGCACCAATAGACTTGTTTGTCCTGTAGTTAATTGCCGTCTCTACTAAAAAGTCAGTGGATTACTCTCATTTGAAATGTTTCTGTTTTAATATCTAGCCACTGGTTCTTGCTTGCTCTTTACCTTGCAAGCACTGCGTAGTATCTAGTACTCTATACCAGTGAAGAGATGATGACTCTGTGTTATCTCCTAATTGTAGCCATCTGAAAAAGCTAATCAGATGGACCTTCCAAAGCTTCCTCCCTTTTCTGAGTCAGTTTTGCAGGTGATTCCTTCAACTTCTCCAGTTTCCACCATCATATAGTTTAGGTGAGGACATTATTCATGCCTTCTATTTTTTGCATGTGCCTAAACTCAGACTGTCTAACACAGTTGAAGGAAGGTTAAAAAACAAATAATCATAGTTCTTCACTTCTCACACTTCCTTTGGCTTTACTTAAGCAGAAGGTCTACCTATGTGGCCCTTTGGAATCTCACACTGTTCTAATCTTAAATTATCCATGTTTAACATACCTGTGTCCATGGCTATGAGATTTTCAAGGGTTTTCTTCTGGTTTTGCTTGAAAGGTTGGAGATTGGTGAATGGTAGTTTTAGTGCTGCACAGTGAATCTTACCAGGTGTAAATGTTTGGAAGGAAAGACATTTTTTTGTCACATAGAACATATTTTTCTAGTGAAATTTTGGAAATTTTAAGACCTTTTTCATAAAGCAAATGAAAAAGCTAATCAGCACAAAATCAACACATTGTGAATTTAAACACAAATTTTGGACACGCTAATAATAAACTTCCTTCTTTCCTTCCTGCCTGCCTGCTTCCTTCTCTCCTTTCCATCCTTCCCCCTCCCTCTCTCTCTTCCTCTCTTCATTCCTCTCTCCCTCCTTTCCTCCTTTCCCTTCCCCCCCTCTTCTTTCCTCTACCACTCTACCTTGTAGTAGGACGACAGGGCAAAGACTTCATTTTCAATACCTACCATGAGATTTCAGTTGATGTTTCTTGTTTGGTTTGGTGTTTTGTTTTTCTCTTCCCAGGTACGGAACTCATCCTTATAATAGTGGGTACAGTGCTTGGAGCCATAATCCTGAGTTTGTTGATAGCAGTCTGTATTGTTTCAGTAAGGTAAGAGTATTTCTTGCAATTGAATAGAAGCTGCATTGCTGCATGTTTATGGAGAACTAAGCAGAAATTTAGAGAGGGCCGTGGCTGTGTATGTGGTTGCATGCCTAGTTGGACAGGCAAGTTCATTTAAGACATGTAGCCATTAGAATTTGGTTTTGCCTGTGTGCTCTTCCCAGAAGTATTTATTTATTTTCTTGCTGTGAAATCAACTACGAAAGCTTCAGCCAAGTCTTCAAAATATACACCTTAACCCATTACTCCTAATCCTGCCCTAGCCAGTACTGATATGGCATCTACTGAAGAAAGATGTTGATATCAGAAAGCTGTGCGGCCCAAATTCAGACCCTCTGCAGCTTTCCCTGCTAGCACTGCAGCTCAAGGCAGGGCATGCCCCGTTCAGTTCAATACAGGTGACATTTCCAGTCAAGAATCTCTTTAAAGCTTGCTATTCCTGGTGTGCTGGCAAATCCTCAATTGCAGTTGCACTTCTTCACTTCCCTCCATACAATAAATATAGAAATACTATATTACATACCTACATATATATATAAATATAGAAATACTCAAGCAGCTCCTCAGCGCTGCCCACATAAAGATGCCTACAAGACTGCCCATAGCAGTACAGGTTGCCAGCAGGTGCACAAGTGTGTGTGCAATGTATGGACTAGTGATCACAGACAATTCAAATGTATCATTTGAGTGTCCAACTTTGGCTGCAGGCATGAGGGCAACTTTTTTTAACTGGGCCTAAGGAATGCCTCATTTCTTCCTCTGAATAGTCAGTTAGAGCTAGTGATGGTGAAGGAAACTCCTTCACTCTAGGAATCAGTTGAAAGAGGTCAAAGTCACCCTCTGTCACTCCTGATAGATTAGCCCCATCTGTGATAAGAGATGCCAAACTTTGTACTCTACCATTGATAACAACGGTTTTGTAATAGGTATGCTAGAAAATTCTGTTTCAGGTTTCAGAACAGGACTGAACATTCAAATTAAGTTGGGAGTGGACAGTTCAAGAAGTTAGAATTACTCAATAAGTGAGGCATACTAAAAGGTCTTAAAACCTTCTTTGTTCTTTTGTTTCCTCTGAAGAAACAAACACAGCCAAGATCCAGAACAGAAAAGACTGATAAAGTCAGGATACTCCAACTCAAATACCTACGCTGATAGACAGACCACGATGTTCCCCCGAGTCCAGACCACTTCTGGCCATGCGAACCCAGGGTATCAGCCAAACAACCCATATGAGATGCGTTCAACAAACAGAGGTCAATATGATGATTTGGTAAGTGTTTCACACAGGCCTACAGGAGTTGCGTTCCTGAACTGTAACAGTGTGGGCTACAGACATGTTTGGAACCTAAACTCCACTCTGTCCATCCTCCCTTGATCTGGAAGGCCAAAGTGGTACGAAGGACCCAAACAACTGTAGCTGAAGCTGAAAAAAAATCCCTTAATACAGAGATCAGCACTCATGAAGACCTTTCTAGAGCCCCAGTAGTCATCCTTGAGTCTCAGGAGGAATATGTGAAAAGCAAGGGTTAAAGCAACAGTTTGGCTACTAAGTGGTCTGCGTGTTCTAGGACATCTGTCTGCATTGACTGAACACATTCTTCAGCACAGGTGCACCTGCAAGCATCACAGACTGTTTCAACCTGTGCTTCTTTTAAGCCAGTTGTAGCGTCAATAGGTGCTGCAGTGGCACTTCCTGGTTGCAAGCTCATGCAAGATTTAGAGTCAGCTTAAGTTGGCAGAGCTGCCCAGAGGATGGGTGTTCTCCCACCCTCTCTGCCGCTGCCTATTTCACAGCAAGAGCCTCTACAGTTGCTGCAGCATTGCAGAGGGCTAAAGCGCCATGAAAAAGCTAGCACAGCTGTTGCACTGTTACAGCCCAGGGGAGTCTGTTCACTGGAGGTGTGTCATTAGCTGGATGCTGTGTTCTGAAAAAAACCTGCCTGTTTTATCTTTGACCTCTGCAAGGGAGCTGCTGAGGGAGCAGGGTCTTGAGAAGGGCTATGCTGTGATATGATTGATTTGCTGGGTTCTACATGTGTCGGGTAAATGGGAAAAACATTGTCCCATTTTAAATGACATTTTAACTCCACCTCTATGATGCAAAAATCTGCTCCTGTTTAGAGAAGAAAAACTGTTTAATTGTAATACATTTTTTTGAGGAATTGAGGCCTAAGCCATCATGAAACCTGACGTTTTAAAAAAATCCACCTTTTAAAAAGCTGCCAATTAAGAGAAGAAAACCATCCAGTTAGTTAGTTAGTTGATTGATCAGATTCACACGGATTTTGGCATTTCTAACTTTCCAAAGACGTCAACTTTTCACTGACGAAAATCTGCCTGTTTGGTGGTCCTTGAGAGCTGGTGTGTCACAGAGAGAGGGTTATCGTGTGCAGTGTGCTGCATGCTGAACTATTCTGAGAAAGGAGCTTTCTGACCCAGAGTTACTCTTTATTTCTCTCTTGTTCAAATTCTTTTCAGTATGAAATATCACAGGAGCGTGAGGGCTTTAGGATGCAGAGCAAATATTAAGTGACCAGAGCAGTATAAGGAAGCATGATCACCACAGCAATGGGGCAGACAAAATCGTTTCACAGCCTCTCACCAATGTGGATACTTCAGCAGAAGAGACAACAAAATCTACAGCCCCAGCTTTTCTGAAGATTTTCTAAAGAAAAAACCCTGCTTGAAAGAGATTATGGACAGCTCTTTGAAATTAGAGAAAAATGAACCAGAGGGTAGGAGGAAGACGATGACTTTCACAAGAATTAGCGGGCTCCAGTGAACACCAGAATTCTTTCAGGCCAGTACAATGGCAAGAAAGTGAGTGTAGACAAGATACCAGGGGTTTAGCCTGCTGTTTTTCAGTTCTTCTGGAAGATGGTCCAGGCAATATGTGTGATATTGAAAAATGCCATCACCCTGATCTTTGCCTGCATTTGTGCTCACACCATTTCAGCTAGAGGCAGCCTGCATGGCTTTGGGAAGATCAAAACTGTTCTTCATGAGAACCTAACCTTTTTCTCTATACTACATCAGATACAGTCTTTTCCCCCTCCTCAACCCCCTAAAATTTCCTATCTGAAAGCATTCTGTTCAGATCTCTGCTGACATGTGTTGTGAGAGACAATGGTACTTGTCTGATCTGTTACACTGCCTTCCTTCCCAATACAATGACAAGAAACAATATCTTCAAACAAATATTATTGTTTTTCATCTTGCAGAACCACATTGATTTTATATTCTCAGTTCCTGTGGAAAGTGTTAGCATTTTTTTCTCTTATACTCTTTGTGTTTTCATTGAATGATTTTCTTTGAGGGGCTTTGTTGTTTTTTTTTTTAATTTCTTAGACACTCTCAATAAATCTGTAAAAGATTCACCATACTTTACTGAGTATGAATTATCCATTGACTAGCATTAACATTTCTGCGAATATATATATAACATATATATGCACAGATATCTACATATATGTAAAGGTTAAGCTCATTTACAGCATCACTTAATTCCATGTTATGTTTTGTGTTTTGGTTTTTAACTTTTCCTATTAAAACTTTTCCTATTAAACATTATTGTTTCACAGTACCAAGGCTTTCTTATATTACTTCCCAGTGGTGTAAGTGGGGTATTTTACAGCTCCAGAGACTGTTTTATGTTACAACTTGTGCAGGGTTTAGATGCAAGTATGCACAGACTGGTTTCATCAGCACCCAGCTTTCACTCAGAGGTTCTGATCAGAAATAGTGTTAGATATTAATGAAGTTAAAGTGTTTAGTGTTTTAAGGCTGGCACCATTTTTCTGTAATTGGTTTTTGGTGGGAACTGGGTAGTTAGTGCAACTTGGTCAGCTTTGAAAATGCTGGCTAAGCTGCTCTCCGTGATGGCAGCTTTGTGTGTATGGGTCTGTTAATGTCACACAGCTAAAAAGGAAGTATCTTTCAGCTTAAATGACAAATCTGGGGCCAGTGGTAGAGAGCACTGTGTGCGGCTGAAGAAGTTACCAGGATGTGCATGCAGATGGGTTGTTCCAATGTTTTCGGTGATCAAAACCAGCTCCCACTCACCAGCTATGCAGTTGAAAATTGAGAACTAACCAGTCCTGGTCTTTCTCATGTGGCTTCCCTAGCAAAGGAAGATAGACCCAGCTCTCTCTGAACTGCCTGCAATGGGCAGTAGTTCAGAAGTAGCCTGGTGAGAAAAGGTGTAACTTTAGTTCTGTTATTTTCCTGGGGTTTCACTGTTTCTTTCTTCCAGTTGAAAAATGGGTGGGATACAGGCAAAACAAATGGCAAAAAAAAAAGTCACGAAGCTCAGTGTAGACTTACTCGGTTCAGCCAGCTGCTATTGCTTAGATACCTGCTCCTCCCCTACTTAATACAGCAGACTGAAACTCAGGGTTATGTGGAGTCTAATAGATTTTTTCTTTATCAAGAAAAAGCCCATACATCATGGTCTTTCATTGAGGTTAGTTGCTGGGTTCTATCAGCTTAGTGCAGAGGATCCTTAAAGTGCATGTAACAGTAGCCTGCTGCAGAGGCCCATGAAAAGACTATTAAGTGTTATCTCTTACTCGTCTGCAAACGAATAGGGGTTGGAAGTGCAGCTGAAAGCTCAACAGTAAATGAAACTTTAATGCAGCAAAACTTTATTGAGGATGTGATACCTAGATATTTGCTGCCACTGATAATAAAAGGCGTAAAAATAGTCAGGTGCTTGTGTCATTTAACTGCATAGGAATTTTCATTGCACTAGCTCAAAGCTAACTTCTGCAACTGCAATCGGTTCTTGTTTAGCCTGTGCTGGAAGGGGCTATCGGATCCTGATGTAACCCTACGACTCTGGCATTTCAAAGGCAGCTACAGCTATTTTATCTGGACTGGAATTCTGTACTGAAAAGGCAAACTTTCAGATATTTCTCTTCTGTTTGACTGTTAGCAACGTGTAATTCTGTTGGGAAATGTGATCATGGAAAATAAGTCTTTGTGGTGTTTTATGACTGCCTCCATTTGGCTCGTGCTTTGTTTTAGCTGCCCATCCTTCAAAATCCAGAGAAAGGGGAGCTGAATGCTATCCTCATCTGTCAGTGTGAGAGACAAGATGCCCACATCCAGGGCAAGAGAATTCAGAGAACTGCCAAAACTCGTTTCATGTCCTGAGATCTCCCATCTATCTTTTCCCCAGAGACACAGGATGTCCTGCTGGCCTGTGACCCACAGAGGATGGTGGAAGATGGTGCCACTATAGTCAGCCACTTATTTTTATCCTAGTCCAAAAACTATACTGGAGAGTGTAATTGCTTTGCACGTATGCATGGAAATGTACTAAATAGCATTAAAGGAGCTGGGACAGAGCTTGTGTAGTTATAACACATACTTGTATGGATGCATTGGGATTACTTAAGTCCCATGCCTTTGGATACACCTGAGCATACTCAAGTGATGTGGGGTGGCAGTGGAGAGGTATGGTGCTGTGGATAGTGGTGGGATAAGAGCTTGGGCCTGGGCAGCTGTTTCAGAGAAGCTGTGCCACAGTAACATCGCAGGATGGTGGGGTAAGGATGGGCTTAATCAGACCTGCTGCATCTTGTGCCATTTGCACTGCTTATGCCTGAAACCAGCTCAAAAATAAGATGTAAAACTCTGTAACCACACACTCCTCAACAAAGCCCAGTATCCAAACTTGCATGTGAAAGGCAGCACCTTTCAGGCCTGAAAGCAGGAAGCATTTTGCATTTTTCTGATTACCTGCTGGTGAAAACCACACCTTGTTTCCTTTATGAGACTGTTTATACATAGATCCTGCATGTGACATGCCAGGCTGGAAGCATAAACAGGTAAGAGCAATGAAGGTAAGATACTGCTTTCAAGGTGAATGAGAGCACTCCTTCCAATCCAAGGAATGTGGGTAAGGGAAAAGAAGCCTCTCCTCTAGCAGGAAGTGCTCCCCTCCTCTCTAGGAATGGCTTCCCCAACAGAAACCATGGGTACAGAGAGCTTTTAGGGAATCCCAGGTGAGGGCTAAAGGGACTCACGCAGATGTCCCAGTGACCATCACTGGCCTTAGCTGGTTTTGGGGGGACCACCTTGGCTTCATCCCAGGCTCAGGAGGGTGACTGGTCTCTGGCACAACCCAGAGACAGAGGATCCTGCTTGAAATTCGGGGTTTGTTAGCCCAAGGCCAACAAGCACAGAAAGACAAGCAAGGCACAGCTAGCGCTGCCTCTTTCATCTGCTACTCCTGTAGAGGAGGACTGACACTTGCCAGGTTTGACAACTGCAAAGTCATCAATTTTTTTAATTAGTCAATACTATTTTTTTCCCAATTTCCCAGCCTTCACCCTTTTTTTTTAGCCCAGTAATGCTCTCTGTTTTGAAGCCTTGTGTCTGGTGTTTGCAGATGAAGCAGCTTTTGCTTCTTGAGGGTTCCCAGGAGTATTAAATTGATTTTTCTCAGGTTTTGGAGTGGGAGCTGAAGATACTGATTTTTGCAGAAACTAGAAAAAAACCCACCTAAACCCAACCCTAAAAGCCTAAAGTGGTCTAAGAACAGGGAAACCCATTAAACATGTCAGGTCACAATGCAACAGGAAATAAATAGAGCTAAAAATAAGCAGTAAATTGCCTTGAAAAGGATGCTCTAACTGCTGATAAAAGGCTCTTTAAATATATCAAAGCCACAAAGCAGCTTAGGAAATTGGTGGGAATGCTGATGACCAGGGTATAAAAAGAGCAGATGGGGATGATGAAGATGTAGCAGAAAAGCTCAGTGATTTGTCTGTGGCTGGTTTTGCAGCTGAAGCTGTTGGGGAGCTTCCCACATCTGTGACACTGCAGCAGGTCAGCTGGAGCAGCCACAGAAATCTGAAGTAAAAAGTTAACATGGAGCAAAGAGGGAGCAGGAGTAAAGGAAAGTAAGTGGAGTAACTAGGTAACAGGTGATATAAGGTCAAATAGATAAAGTGGCTGTTAATAAGTGACCAGGACCAGGTGGCACTGACCCAGGGAGCCCAGAGGAGCAGCACAGCCCAACGACACAGGGGGTTACAGTACCCAGCTGTGCTCTCAGGTGCAGCCAGCCCATCACACCCCATAGACTCACTGCGATGTGCTGAGACATCATTGATGGGTCTCTGAGCCTTTGACTCAGGGTGGCAACCAAACGCTCACCTGTCTGGGGGTATTTAAAGCTAAAGGAGGTCAGTGTAAAGCAGACACCAAAAAAACATACAGGTACGGGTGGTGAACATTGTGCCACAGGGGTTGTGGATGCTGTATCTGCATGTTCGGAAAGAGATTAGGCAAATTCAAGGATAGAAATGCATGACAGAGGTGCGCTCTCTAACAACAGGATGAGAAAGTGGGGATGCTGGAGGAAGGTGCTGTAGAAGGAGCCAGGCCCCCAAGATAGCACCTCCTGTTGCAGGCCCTGAAGCACAGCCTGGGGCTGGAGGGACAGCCTGGGCAAGGGGAACATTTGTCACTTTCTGAACTCACGACTTGCCTTATTCAACGGCAGCACAGCCTGAACGGTGATGCCTGGGCCGTGAGCACATAGTGTGTTTTGTGCACCCTAATTATGTCCAGGCTGTTCATAAACCGTGGAGAGCAGGGTAAGGTGCTGTACACAGGGCTTCTTACTGTTTATATGAAAACAGCCTCGTAAAAGAAACAAGGGGAAAATTTCGCAAGCATGTAACTCAAAAAAATGCAAAATGCTTCCGGCTTTTTAGCTGGAAAGGTGCTGCCTTCACACGCAGGATCCGAAAAGCAGCCTCTGGAGAGCAAAGTCTATTCCTCTCTCTATGAAAAGTAAACCCAGAGCAACAGCTCCCACCCTCCTCCTCCGAGTGGAAGCAAACCAGTTTGCAAAGGAGCTGTGCCTCACCTACTTCTCTCTGTCCCAGTCCCCTGGCAGTGTCCCCAGGCCCCTGGGGTGACCCCTATGGCACCTTACAAGATAGGCAGCATTAAGGGGAGCAGAGAGAAAATCTCTGCCCAGTTGTGGCTCAAACATTGCAGATTTACCCAGGGGAGCTGGGAAACTTGCAAGGCCAGAAAGGTGGAAAATAGGGCACTGACAGGAATAAGCAGTTTTGCCCATGACTCCAGAGAGGGCTGTGGAGGGATCAGCATTGCTTTTGGGGGGCATCTATGGCAACCAAGCATTTTCTTCTTTTTTTTTTTTTACGTAGCCTGTTCTGAAACACTAATCCATCTGGTAGCACCCTGAGGGACATTCTTCCCAGCTGGTTTCCCAGTTTCGTTATTGCTTTGGCAGTACGCTTTCTAAAGTGACATTAGCAGCTTCCCAGAGTAACATCTGCCATGTCTTAGTGGGGTGGGGAGGGTGAGGAAAGCTCTCAGCTCTCCTGAGATGGCTCCCCTAGACCCTCGTGGGTGTCCTTGTTGCCTGCCCCATGCCCGCTGAAAAGCCTAGTTAAACATTAGGGAATTTCTGCCTCTCCTTTCATCGTGGATATCCTGATGTAGCTGGGGAAAGAAAGTCTCCCGCTTAAATGAAACTTTGGAAAAGTGGCTTTCTCCAAAGTCTTTTAACCACAGAGAACCTTTTATGGGGTAAATCAGCCAAAAATCATAAAAAATGTTTCATACCTGGGACAGCAAATGAATTCAAGAGGTTATTATAGTGCTAAGGTACCTAATTCCCTCTCAGGTAGAGGAATGTTTAAATTGGTGGGAGTCAGGGGTCAAGTCCAGGCAGGTATTTTGGTGTCTAACTTGTACCTATATTAATGGGAATAGGGGTCCTTGGGGAGAAATTGTGGACCTGTGCCTATATATCATTCCTAGAAATGAAACGAGGCTTATGTTGCACATATGTAACAGTATGTTATTACTCTTCTCAAAGCAAGGTCTTTCCTTGTAGACTTTTCATCATTTCTCAACTGCTTTGTCCTTCCAAGGCTGGTGTGAACAGGCTCTGCAGCAAGCTCATGCTGGGCAGAAACCACTTACCAGAAAAATAAGCAAAAAACCAGAGTGCAGTGATTTATTTCAAGTAGTGATTAAATAGCCAAGTGTCAGCTGAGATTTGAAAAGCTGCATGGGGCATTGGAAGGCTCAAACCGCATAGACCTAGGGTGAATTCCTCAGAAAAACATTCATACCTCCAGAGCTCCCTGCTCACTCAGGCACCTGGGACCTCTGTTCAGGGGGAATTTTGCCAGAGATCTGAGTGAAGCCAAGCCTAGCTGGCTCTACCTGCTGACATATTAAATCATATTTAATGATGTTACCCCCACATGCATGCACACAAAGGGAATCCCTTTGGGCTTTCCATTTATGAGAAACCCTCTGCGAAGTGCGCCCAGTAAATACTGCTGGCTTTTATGGCTCTCCCTGAGTACTAATCAAAATGGGTCCAGTTTATTCGAGGCAAGGTCATAGAATCATCAAACAGTTTTGGTTGGAAGGGACCTTCAAACGCCATCTAGTCTGACCCCCCTGCAATAAGCAGGGACATCCTCAACTAGATCAGGTTGCTCAGAACCACATCCAGCCTGGCCTTGAATGTCTCCAGGGATGGTGCATCCACCACCTCTCCAGGCAACCTGTGCCAGTGTTTTATCTAGATCAGGTTTTCACCAGTGTTTTACCACCCTTGTAAATTCTTTTTCTCCTCATCCATCCTGAATTTCCCCTCATTTGTTTAAAACCACCACCCCTCGTCCTATCGCAACAGGCACTGCTGAAAAGTCTCTCCCCAGATGTGCAGGAAGAGAGAATATTTAATACACCGTTCAAGGCGGTAGGGACGGACCTTTAGGCTGTCAAACCCTCCTCCCGCTCCTTCCTCTCTGAGACTTGGCAAAGTCCCTGGCCACAAGATGGAGCTGGCTCTTTGCTTTTGCAGGAAAAGCCACTCGAAAGGCAAAACGTTTTAATGAGCACATTTTAAATGAGGCTAAGCATTAACAGAGACCACAGTTAGCTTTCCAGTGAGCTGCTAATTTTTAACACTCTCCTGTGTCACAGCCTTGGGCATCCTCATGCCTGTCTGATGACATGCTTCTTAACTCCAGGGATTGGGGCATATTTTTAGAGGTAGTTTATGGCTGGAGACATTCATCACCCATTTCACTTCAGTACGTCAGTGAGCCCCTCCTGAAAATAGCCATTCAGGCAGCCAAGTGGCACCCAGCCTGTACTGGGAGATGTAGAAACAACAAAACTTGCGAAGTTTGGGCTTGCTCCACCATCAGTGTTTGAAAGACTCAAGTTTATGCACCTTAGAGGCATGATGAAAATCTCCCCCGTGTACCTCCATTGCTTTCCAGCTCAGCAGCTCCAGGAATGGATTTGCACAAAGATTTATACTGAACCCTTCTTTTTTTCATGTAGGAGAGGGACAAAACTTGGCAAGAAAGACAACTTTAGGTGCCATTATCTGCTTCCCAGCAGATCAAGAGTTAGAGCATTGCTCTTGAGTAGTTGAGAAGAGAGGTTGGCCCTCAGATGGTAAACACAGATATTTTTATATCTATTTTTGTAGCAGGCAGCCGCAACATGCACTACCTCTTTAGCAGGAGGACAGCACAGAAGAAAGGATGATATTCATGATTGCCATTTTGGGGCATGTGATCATTGTCTCTTACTGACAAGAATTTTTTGTGGATTCGAACTTTTTGTAGTTTTCATGGAAAAATCAAGAGACAAAGTTTTGCCATGGTTGTGAAAAACCCAGCTGCCAGGTCTGTGGGCTGGTATGGGGGGAAGGCAGCATAAGGATGGCAAAACTGCACAGTGCCTGTGTCTCTCTGTGCTCCCGCTTGCTGTCACAGTGCAGCCAAAAGGATGTGGCAAACAGCATGGTAAGGAACTGGAAAGGAAGACAAAGTGTTTTCCTAGTTCACAAACTGTTTGTAATGTGATGTTTGTCATCATCATATAGATTCCAGTTTTGCCCATCTTCTGTTGTATGGAGAGCTGCTTGGACCAAAGGACTGAGGAGCACTCAGGATATGCTGCATGCTGGCAATGCCTGAGGCCAGGCTGCATATGGGTTACTCGTCCAGCCATCACTGGCTTCACTGTGACTTCTGGAAACAGGTAATCTTAGCTGGTCTTTCTGGCACACTAGAGAGCTGTGCCTGAGATTCTCTGGCTTCTGAACTTACGGCAGATACGGTGGTTGAATGAGTTATATCCAATAATGAAGTTATAATGAGTTACAACCAGTCAGAAGATGTCTCTTCCAGATGGAGATGCTAGTAAGTAGCAACCCTAATGCAACAGAGTCTAGAAATGGGAGAAAGTTGGAGATGTCCCAGGATTTTACTGCAGGATCGAGTCAATATTTTGTGAAACATTAAGACAGAGGTGGTGTGTCACCCTGAAGCAGTCTGTGGCCATGGGCTGGGGCCCTGGGGCAGGCGTTTTGATCAGATTGGTGCAGAAAAAGGAGTCATCATTGAAGATTTAGAACATCTTCAGTGCCATGGCAGACATCTAGACATGACTCAGATGCTTTTATCCACCCTTCCTGCACGAGAAAGATACAATAATGAAAACCTATCTTTAAACCACCCAAAATGTCACTGACAAAGCATTTTATTTGTTTTGACTGATAATAAAAGAGCCAAAGAACTATCTTACAATTGCGCCACTTGCAAATGCATGCCTAGGTCAGGCACACTGGGTTTATGTCCTGCTTTGACCATAGCTTTAAAATGCAAGTGATAAGAGCGTAAGTGCAAAGATCAGGCCTTTCTAGCCCAGGAGTTTTCCTCTCCCTGTTCCAGCAGAACTATGCAGCGATGCTCAAACCCAAGTTCAAGGGTCTCTGTGGCACCAAAATACTTAAAGGAATCTGAGAAATCTTAGTCCCATCCAGAATGGCATTTTGTAGACAGGAGAAATGACGGTCAAGAGAGAAAATACAGGGGTAGTGCTGACGGCTGTTCCTGGAGATCAAGAATGCCTTTGTTGCAGTTCACCCTTTCACAATCCCCAGGAGATAGAGATCTTCATTAGGTTCCCATCCCAAAATCGTGCTGCTGCCTCAAACTCTTCTGCTGGTTTCTATGATCCCTTTGTCTTTAATAATCTTGTTAACTCACAGGCAATAAAAGGTTTTTTTCTCAGTCCCTTATTCAGCACAAGGGAATCTCGGAAGGAAGATGAAGAGTTTATCTGGTTTCACACATGGAGACAACCTTCTTTTTGGGCATCTACTGTCACCTCATCCATGACTCAAAAAAACTAGCCAGTACATGTCATTCCGGAGCCCTCATCACCAGCAAGCAGGCAGGATTTACACAAAAAGCCTCTCTGGGGACCTCATTTCAGGCCATACAATACCTCTGGTGATGCTTCATTTCTTGGTCCCTGACTAACCTCAGGGACACAAGGCTGCTTGCTTCTCCAGAGTGAGCTGCTCACCCCATGGTGGGCATTCCCCATGCTCAATCACCACAGAATCTCCCTCTTGATCTTACAGCTGCTTACTTGGTCATTAGTGCAATTGCATCCTCTTTTGCTGCTGCATGAGGGGGCAAGAGCACACTGCTGGCTTCAGAAAAGGGTATTAACATTGTCCTTACTGGGGAAGCCGCAGTACTTCCTTCCCTGAAGCTTTGGGGAGTCTTTCCCTGTAAAGCCCTAGCCCACACTGTGGTCTGCTGGTCAGTAGTGGTCTACTGGGATGAGATGTATGTGATGTCTCACATGTGTATCTGTGGGACCTTCACAAGACTTTGGCTTGAAAAATACGATAATAAGAGTACATGACTGACAGCAAATGCTGAGCACTGACAACAGTCTGTGATTCAAAGCTGTGTAGTAGCAGCTTCTGACCTTCTGCCTTTGCTCAGGGGTTTCTCATGGGAGCTGCAGGGTGAGGTCAGCCTGTGTATCAGGTACTTCCAGCGGTGCCACAGGCACCCGCGGAAAGCAAGGGCAGGTGCTCAACCTCTTCTGAGCCCAGCTAAATATAACTGGTGACTGGTGAGCTCCTATGCCTCTTCTGGCTCTAGTGCTTCTGCAGAATGCTCCTTTTGAAGTCATCCTCCTCTTCCTCAAATCCTCTTCTCTACTACTGTAGCTGAGATGACACAGCCAGGTTTCACAAGGTGGTTTTCTTCCCTCCAAGTAGTTTCTTCCTCCCCTGCTTTTCCTTTCTCCCTCATGTTCACTCATCACTTGCTCCTGTGCATCTGCTCCTTCCCCCAGCATTCTCCAGACAGCATGGCAGGACACAGGGATGAAGGATGAGGAATGAGAGAGGTGGGACAAGGGATGGTGATCTCCCTGCTCCTAAGACCAGGGTGATTAAGGCTCTCACACACCACAAGTCTGTCTAGGTATGTTTGTACATGCTGTGTCTCAGCGTACTTGATCATGGCCAGAAGATCTGAGAAGGGATTTCTAGGTCTATATGAGGGTACTCTGATCATTAAAGCTTACATCAGGTATTTTATCTCATTCAAATGCAGGATCTGCATTTCATTTTCTTTCTTTTCACAGAAATACTAAAAATAGACCGCAGAGGAAGATCCCACTTTGAAGTCCCTGCACACCACATCTTGCATTTCCAGCTCAGTCACAACCTGAGCAGTATTAGTTTTATTATTAATAAAGGGTGATGGGATGCACCTTATTGTGCTCTTGGGATAGGAGGGAGAGCTGATGCTGTTCCTTTCCCCACACAGCCGTCAGCTTGAGAGCAAAGTGTAGGTCACAGCCTGGCCCACACACCACGTTCCTACCACAGCAGCAGTTTTGGTCAGGCATTTAGTAATATTTTTGCCTTGTCTGCAAACAGTATTGCAGTGCTCCTACAGGCACAGGAGGAGTCACTCTGATTTAGCAGCACCAGGTCAGTTAAAATGTTACAACTTTTGTAGCGGGTATTTCCTAAGACAGCAGTCACTTTAAACCCAAACTGGTACCCCCCAGGGGTATGGAGAGTGAAGAAATCAGCGAGGTTTATGAAAGCAGTGTTGGAAGTAGTGCAAATAAGGGGAAATTTTGGCAGGTGGCATTACAGTTTATCATTTCTGACAACAGCAAAGCAACGTATTGGATTGAGGGCATGCGCTTTGAGCGATATCTAACAGTGAGATCTAGTAGACATTATGCTAAAGTGGCATGAAGGTCTGCAGGCCACGGGTAGTTAACTGTTACTATAAATTGCCTTTAAAATCAGCGATCAGTTTTACAGTTGATTTATGATTTCTTTTAAAAACAGAATGGAAAGCTCCCTACCAACCCAAACATAGTCATAAATCTGCCATTTCCTTTAGGTCTGTAGTGTTGACGTCCCATCCCACCAGGGACAGGCGGTGGGTGTGTGGGAAATGCCAAAAAGCCAGCAGGCAGGGCAGCGCTGCCTGGATGCCCTTGCTTTGAGAGCCCTTTAACAGATGGCCACAGCTTGTTTGCACAGAGAAAATCCCTGAAGCAGGAAAATGCCATCTAAGAGCAGCCACTGACCCGTGGGGAAATGGGTGCAAGCCCTGCTGTGAGCCAGGAGAGGAGGGACACACATTACTGGTGTGCCTCTGGATAGCTACGCATGTGTGTCATCTGTGTGTCCATGTGTCTGCGCACACTGTGCACGTCTGCCCGTAGATGCGTGTTGGGGTGTCCCCTGTAGGTGCACCTCTGCGTGTGTGTCTGTGAAAGGTATGCATGTGTGTGTGCACATGTGCAGGCATCTGTGGGCAGGTCCACGCATGCATGTGTGTGTATGCAGGCGGGTGTAGGCATCTGCGTGCATGGAATGTGCATGCGTGTATGTATGTGATGCGGGCACGCACGTACGCGTGCGACTGTGTGTGCATATGTAGTTTGCGTGTGTGCCCGTCCCTGTGCACACGCATCCACACGTGTGCGTGGGCCAGGCCGTGCCGGCCTGTGCCCGCTCCGCGGGACGGGGTTCCGCCTCCCTGCGCGGCGCGGCGGGGCGGGGAGGGGAGGGGACGCGAGGGGAGCCGAGCTCCACCGGGCTTTGGCGTTACCGTGGTGGGAGAAGCACTGGTAGCGGCTCGTTACGGAAACAAAGCCGGGGCGGCGAGGCCCCTCCAGGCGCCATACGGTGAGATCAGGGTGAGGGACAGAGAGGGGCGGTGCTCGGCCTCCCGGGGACCCTCTCGCGCCCCTGAAGGGTGGCTCGGCTCGGCGGAGGGGCCGCAGGCCCGACCCCCCTCTTCCCTTCCCCGTCGCATGGTGGGGTGACAGTCCTCTGCCCCGGGGCTGCCGCCGCCTGCCCCCCGCCCCGCTGCTGGGTGCGTCTCCTGAGGAGCCGTCCCCGCTCACCACTCTCTCCCCGGAGGGCCCGCGGGGCGGTGCACGCCGCCTGCCGGG
Source organism: Coracopsis vasa (assembly GCA_026283785.1). Classification (NCBI taxonomy): domain Eukaryota; kingdom Metazoa; phylum Chordata; class Aves; order Psittaciformes; family Psittacidae; genus Coracopsis; species Coracopsis vasa. The sequence goes on from JANHGB010048021.1 coordinate 21,827, forward strand.
GTGTGCCTGCTTGCCCGCCCGCGGATCGCTTTTAAAGGGGGGAGTGGGGAAACATAAATAACCAGAGGAGCCGGCGTGGCGCGGAGCCCCACAGCAGGTAGGTGGAGGGATGAGCTTCTCGACACGCGTCCAGCGTCCGCAGAGCCGAGCGAGCGAGCTGTTTCCG
>JANHGB010048021.1:31134-66710 GCA_026283785.1 Coracopsis vasa
CTGGAGGTGTGCAGAGGTGCTGCTGACCTAAGCTTTGTGCAGCACCTGACAGCTGTTGTGTAGGGGCTTTCCTCCAATCCCCTGGGCTTCCTTTGGAGAACTTTTGTAATGAAGGCTGCAGAAAGCCACGTTACAGCAACTAAAGGTTTCTTGATGCCATGCAAACGGACAGGCTTGCACTTGCACAGGCACCCTGCCCCAAAAAAGCTCCCAGCAGGTCCCACATGGGTGTGCTCCTTGCCCTGTGTGCCGGCGCTGTCTTCTCAGCGTGCAGATACTGCTCTTGTGTATGCCCCTTGCTGGGACGATGAACATCAGTATAAACAGTACCATAGCCAGAGCTGTCTCTTGTGGCGTTATGAACTTGACTGCTAAAGAGTAGCAGCTGGGGGAGGAAGCCACCATCCTCTTCTCCCTGGGCTGCCCATCCCTCCTGGCTCTTGTTCTGCTACCCCAGCCACAAAATTAAACCCTAATTCAAAGTCCTTTGAAGGCGAGTCTTTCCGTTCACATCAAGAGGCTTTGGAGCCGACATTGGGGAGAATTGGAAATACCTGATAAAGGCTGCAGTTGCACAGGCAGCCCTAAATACTATCCTATTTGAATGCTTCTCTCCAGCATTAATTCCTGGGGAATAACTAAAGGATCCCAGTGGCATTCCTGATGCTGTTTGTGGGGATTTTTTTGCATGACCAGCATGTCCTTTCTAAAGGATGGCAGCAGAAATGATTAGGCAGAGGTGCTCATTTGGAGCCGTGGTGTAGGTACTGGCAGAGCAGGAGAGCATCTCCTCACAGGTGCTCTGCTGCTGGGGGGACCAGCCCAGGAGTATGCCTGGACCTCACGAGCTTTTCACGGACTTTTAGGTCAAAGCACATCCGAGATACACTTTTCTCCAAGACTGCCCTTAAACATCCTGCTCTGCAAGGCTGGGTGTTGGTTCTGGTTTTGTGAGGGATTCTGATTTTTATTTCATCATGCTGGCGATGATCTCGATAGCTCCAGCCCTCCTTTCTGGAAGTTCATCTGTTTACATGATGTGCTCCAGGAAATTTCTGTTTGTATCCCTCTGACGTGCCATCTCCTTGGCTGGATCCCGCCGCTGGATGCTGGAATGCAAATCTCGCATTTTTCAAATAGCGTTGGGACCTCATGGTGAGAAAATGCAGCAGACAGCCTCTGCCTGTGTCCCGGGGCCCTGCATCTGGGGCTCTCCACGGGTTCCACAAGGGCACCTCATGGGGTGTGAAAGCAAGATCTGTCAGATGACCTCTTGTTCCTCAATGTCTCCCCCATCTTCTGCCATGCCAGAGCTTCAGCAAAATGTGAGGTTTATTCAGACCTGCACTGGTTTTTTGGCTGTACAGCTGAAGGAGGGGCTGGCGTGGCTGTGAGCATCTTCTCTGCATTATTTCATGTCATTTTAGTCCATCAGCCCTGGAGCAGAACATGCTTGTCTCTATTGTTGTAGTGCAGAAATAAGTAGGAATCGACTGTTGGAAATCCATTAAGTTTGGGGCATGTGACTTGCTCCTTTTGGTGCTTTGGGGGAAAAAAATTAAAAATGCATTCTAAGAAACGGGCTCCTTGCAAAAGGCTGCATTGTGCAGCCGGTTGTTCCTGAGTGCCATCCCACACAAGGCTGCATTGTGTACCACGCACGGGGCTTGCAGGGAGGGCTGGAGCTCTGGGGATGGGCACTGGGACACTCTCTGCCATGGCAGCCTGTCCTCTGGGAGTGAGCCACTGCCTGCGCCTCTCTGCCCACAGCAGGCATGGGCTGCCTTCTGACCACCTCCTGTGAAAGCTCTCCCACCTCCCTTATTGTCTGGCAAAGCTGCCCAGGTCAGCCTGCCCTCATCAAACCGCTCTAGCTGTGCTCCACCTCAGGGACCACTTGCTGTCACTTTTTGTCCGCATGTGATGGTGCAGTGCAGAGGTGTGAGGTAGTGGGGACATGTGGTGCTTGTGCAGCGTCCCACCCAGGGAAGAGGGCACAGGTTCCTGGAGCCACCCTACCTCAGTCTCCAGCTTCACATCTTGACTTGGCTCTCCGGGTTGGTGGGTTTGTTCTGCTTCCCTTGGTACCACCTCTTTGTCCTCTCTTCTCTTTTTTGCAAAGCTCCTGTGAGTCTATGCATGTGCAAAAGACAACAGCTTCTCAGTTTTACCCTTGAAGAGATGGCAATTGGCTGTCCAGGCAGCAAACCAAACATTTTTGCTTTGCTTTCCCATGGTCCAAGACAGGGCTGGGAACTGTAGGTGGGGTGATTAAGTCAGACTTAGTTTTCTGCTGCAGTGGTTTGTGAGGACATTCATTTTCGAATCCTTGCAGGATTTCTTTTTTGGTAGATGCCTTTGAAAGGTTCAGTGCAGGTTGCTTTTGGGTTCAGCCACCACAACAGCTTCTCCTTGTCATCTCCTATTTGCTACAGATACCAGCACATCAAAACAAAGCTCCTGCTGTGGGATTGATGTTTCTCCCGCCCTTTTCCTTTTGTCCGTTCTTCACCCCCAGGAATTTGGCAGCACGAAGTCCATCACATCACGGTGCGACTTCCTGCAGAACCTGATTGCAAACGGTTGTGCCGGAGCCATTGAAAACCCCAGCAGCAGCATCAGCGTGGTGAAGAACGTCCCTCTGAGCAGCAAGGGCTCAGGCCAAACTCACCTGGACGTCACGCAGATCACACCTCAGAAGGTTGCCTTGAATCTTCGTCCTGGTGAGTCCCCAGTGGCTTTGAGTGAATGCTGGGGGGTGTGCGGGTGAGAAAAGGTGGCCAGGACATGCCCACAGTATGTTACAGCTCATATCCTTATAGCCCACTAAAGCAGGTGGCTGCTGGTACCTTCCACAGCCCATGAATTTTGGTGGTGCATCAGAAACGGGTTTGGTACTGAGGTGTATGTCTTTTGTGAGAGGACACTGCTGTCACGCAAAGTCAATCAAAGCCACCCATAGCTGTTACCAATACTAATCTTCACCCTTGCATGCGTTTAAAAGGAACCTGCTCAGCTTAAAAATGTAGTCACTGGACGGAAGGAGTTAAAATATCTTTGTATCTCCAACAAGCTGACAGTGTTTGACTCTAAACTGAGACAGCTCCTTCTATAAATTGGAAACAAAAGCATGTATCTGTTTTCTGTCGGTATGCAAAAAAGCCATGGGATCAAGGCAGAAGATGGAGATTTGAACTTGTGACTCAGGCCTTGGACTGTAGCCAGATCCTTGTTTCATTCCCCTGAGCCATCATTTTTCTTCAATCTCTTCCTTTTAATTAAAAAATAGAAGGGAACGGCTGGACTGAGCCATGCGGGCATGCTTGTTATCAAAAGGTTTTGCATGGTGGGGGGAGGCTTTAATGTGGGTTCAGAATTTTTGGGAAATTTTGGCAGCTGGTATTTCTGAAGGGGGAAAAAAGAAGCTCTTTATTGCAAAGTTAAACAAATATAAAAGCTCAATTCATTATAAGCAATTGGAGTGGGTTTCTAAGGCTTACAGTTTTGTGATGGTTCTCATGAGCATACAGAAAAATGAAATGTGATTTTTGCCCAAGAAAAACAGAAGTTTGTGCTGGTGCTTGTGCTATTGGTGCTCTCAGAGCCTACCAGTTGCTGCAGGATTTTTTGGTTTAATTCTATGGGTTGGATAGTCATCATGTCTCTTACACATGCTTCCTCAGCAATACGCTTGCTGTCATCAGTCAGATCATCAAATGTAAAGAAATCTTGCCTCAAAGCCTTAAAAACAGATACCTGATGGTAGTCACCACTGGATGCATGGCTTCTGTAGCTGAATGCTGCTGATGAACAGGTTTGCTCCAATAAAAAAAGGGAGTTGTTATTACTCCTGTTTCTTGAGGCAATTCCTGGCAGAAAGGGCTGGCTCAGCTTCCATGTATTGCCCCCTGAGATCCTCCTTCATGCATGGTGACTGGTGCTTAGCAAATTCTCCTTTCCCAGTCCTGGGCAGTTTTACCCAGCCAGAGGTGTGGATGCTCACCACTCCAGTCTGCAGCAGCGTGTGGGAATCCATGTCCCTCCAGCTTCCTGAGGGCTGTGTGAATGTTTTGGGCTGCACTGGGCTGGTGTGCTGGTCCTGCCAGCCCTCGCAAGGACCACGCTTGTGTCCATCTTTGATTCTCCTTGGACAGCAGACAAGCCCTTCACATCTAGATTGAGTTGCAAGAATCACCCCAAAGGTGTCCACAGTGATTCCCATGGTGTGTCGGTGAGCTCTCTTCCCCATGCTCCTCTTGCAGAGCACCAGACTCATTGCAGAGTGATATACCTGGATGTTTGCAATAGCATCTTCCTTTTTTGCTCTCTTTTTGACGTTGGGCAGTACTCTGTCTTAGGGCTGATGACTTCCTAAACTCTTGTATTACCATCCCCAGTTTAAATTATCCATTAATCCTTGAGCCTGAGAATGGGTTTCACCCTGTGAACTCAAGACAAAAGGGAGACAATGTTGATTTAATTTTGACCATGAAGGGTGTACGATTTCAAAGATGAATTGACACAGCGGTCTGTGGCAATGCTGATCTTTTATACTGAGACTGCTAAGCAGAAGCAGAAGGGAACGAATTGTCAGTTGTTTGTGTTCCCACCCAGGGAGTTTGATCTCATCGTCCTGTGGCAGAAGTCACATCCCCAAATCTCTGTGCCCACAGCTAATTTCCAAGGGTCTTAAATTGATGTCCTCACAGGGTAGCTTTCATATCGAGCATTTAGATTTTATGATATTGCTTTTTAATCTTGGGTCCAGCTATAAAGCACTGTGTCCTGGTTAAATGAAAATTATGAGTAATGTAAAAGGAACTAAAAAATTGAATAGATGGAAATTGTGCTGCCCATCAAGCTCTAAGCCTCACCAAGCAGAAAAAGCAGCTTTTCTTGGATAAGCATGATTGTCGAGTTTGTGCTCTTAAGTTGGCCAAAATCAGTTTTTCCAGTTTCTGCATTTCCTCTATGAGAGTATCCAAGAAATACTTCTGAATTCAGTTTTGACATTAAAACTTTTAAGTAAAAGCCCTAAGGAGAGGATGGCGGTAACAGTATGTGGGGAAGGAGAGGGCTGGGTTATCCCTAGAAGTGTGAGAGTAATACTGTGCACAGAGAATAATAAATTCTTTTGTGCTTACATCTATATACATTAGCGATATTTTCTGTGAGTTAATTGGTTTGTGCAGATAGGAATGAAAGAAGAACCAGGCCCAGGGTCCTGTTAGTTTTGGTGCTTCTCAGGGACTAATGAATTCGTAACTATTAAGAAGTTTGATCAGAGCTTCTCAAGTACCCTTTCTGCCACAGGAATTCCCATCTTAGGACCTGCTCATGAAGGGCAGTGTTTTGGAGACAGAAATGTTGGGAAATGCAGAAGGACACCTTTTCTTTTTCTGGAAGGGTTGGGTATTCTGGTGGGAACAATATGTAGGAATGCAAAAATTGACATAGGAAATAATAATGAATTTTCCCAGAGTTAAACACATTCTTTGCAGCACTGAATTAAAGTCATGCTTACAATCACTGTTTGTTACCCTGCACTCAATGCAAGCAGGTTTGGCACTATATAAATTATGATCTTGTTTGCTCCCCTACAAATGCATGACAGGTACAGCATGAGGCCCACCTGGTTTGGTTGAGCATCCCTGATAACTTTGCTTACTGTAGGGCCAGTGCTGAGTTGCATCCTGTTGCATACCACACCTCAGTGCTCTGCCAGGAAAGTCCTGCTCCTGTCAGAAAGGAAAGCCAGGGAGAATAAGGAGGAATATTGATGGCAAAAGTTTCCTACTTCCTACAGCTGATTTCTGGGCAATACCTATGTGTGCACATTTGTACATGGTGCCTCTCACAGCCCTGCCTTTGTCAGGTGGTATTGGATCAGGCATCAGGGGGGAGCAATTATCTGTAAGGAAAGAAGACCTGGCTTGGAAGTATCCGTGATCTAAATGTGCTGGGAAATCATTAGAGGGGAGGTCTTGGTTTAGGTGCTGTAGCTGACTCCTCTGATACCCAGCACTGAGCTGGCTGTGATACGCAGAGAAGTGGTGGAGCAAAGAGCACATCCATACCTAAACCCTTCACAGCTCTGCAAAAGAGGCGGGCTCCGACGCACGCCCCAGGGTGCTGGGACCCTGGCTCCTTCACCAAGCAGGTGTGCTGGGCATGCATTGGCCCTGCGTGCAGCTCAGCACAGCATGACCCCAGGTGCCAGGGCTCCTGTCTGCAGGATTGAAAAGCCCCTCACACCGTGTCTTGCCGGCACGGCAGTTTTGGGATGCTGCTGCTGTTGCATGTCATTGGGGGGGAAGTAAGTGGAAGCAGCTGTGCTGCTGCACACAATGAGGAGAGCAATAAAATGATTAGGGAAATGCTTTCACAATACTAAAATATGTGCATTTCATTTCTGGGTAAGAAGAGGGGAAGTCACAAGTGTTTTACAGAACCTGCCAGTGCCTGAAGTTCAGCCTTGGCCATGAAGAGCTGGGAGGGATGAGCAGGAGTGGGACCTTTATCTTGAGAGGATCCAAGTCTCTGGGTCTGAGAACCCCACTTAGCTGGAAAAGAATTTGTGGTGGCACCTGGGTCATGGGGTCTCCAAATCAGCCTGGGGGTTGAGAGTGCTGTGTCTGGAGTTTCCATTAAGACCTCTCTCTCAGCAAAGCATAAGGCAAACATTTGCCACCTCCTCTCTGGCTCCACTAAGGCCCATCTAGAGGGAAGTTGAGTTCACTTTGAAGCCACTTCACATTTTTCGAGATGTGTGCAGTGCCAGCAGGGTCCTCCCCTCACAGCACCTCTTCTGGAGGGCATCTCTGGTGAAAGCAGTTTGGCACAGGGGAAGGCCAGGGGAAAGAGTTTCTTCTGCTCTTCTCCACATTTGTGCAGCCTGTGACTCAGCCGTGTCTGCTCCTTCCCTTGTGTTCATTACTTCAGGAAGCTTCATGTTTGCCTCAGTGCTTCACCGGGTGATGCTAACAACCTTCTTTTTCCAGTTCACTTCCCTTTTGCCCTGCTTTCTCTAGAATCATGGTGGCACAGGTAATTTTTTTGGGAAAGGTCCTTTTCAAAGCTGTTTCTTCTGTGTCTGCTTTAACTTGACTTTCCTGCTGAGATGACATCTCGCATTCATCTCATGCTGGCTGTTTTCTCCTGACCCTCTTCCTTCTCCTGCTCCACCTCCTTCTCTCTTTTGTGCAGGACTGCTTGGACTGCTCCTGGTTTGCTTTGAGGACATAACCAAGTAAGCGTGTGCAGCGTCCCTGTTCCAGTAGTCCCTGAAACATCCATTTGAGGTTCACATTGCTTGCTTTTCTTTCCAGTTTTATAGGAAAACTCCTCTGGCCTGTACACAGTCAGGGGCAGCAGCATTTTTCATGTGTCCCCCACCTTAGGTGTTCTGTCAACTGGGATGGAAAGCCCCTTTCCCATATCTCCAAAGTAAAATAAAGGCACGCACTTCATAAACGTGTCTTTTCCTTGCCAGCCAGCACACTACATAGCTTAAGAGGACCCATAGTTATTACCTGCTTTCCTGCTAGTCTTCTAAAGGATGGATTTGGAAAAGCTTATTCCCCTCAGCCTCTTCTTTTGCAAGTAATCTACCTGCTCTGCAGCAGGAGAGGGAGAAAGCATGTGGTCTGTTTTATATGTGTGCTAGGAGTTTCCTTTTCACTGCACTCAACTCTTGTGTGTATGCAGGTGACAAGACCTCCTTCCGCGTGCAGGTTCGGCAAGTTGAGGACTATCCCGTGGACCTCTACTACTTGATGGATCTCTCCCTGTCAATGAACGATGACCTAGACAATATCCGCAATCTGGGGACGAAGCTGGCTGAAGAGATGCGAAAGCTCACTAGCAATTTTCGACTGGGGTTCGGATCTTTTGTGGACAAAAATATTTCTCCTTTCTCCTACACAGCACCAAGATACCAAAATAATCCCTGCATTGGGTAAGTGGTAGGTGTACCCTTGAAGGGACAAGCCCTGTGTTTGCACAGAGCCTGGCTGCAGTCTTCTCTTCCCATTCTTGCTTTAAGTAATGAGCCACACTTAAGCCCCAGCTTTGGGAATGCTGATTAGCCATGGATGCCATTGTGATGCTCCAGAGTGATTCAAAATGGGACAACTTTCAGTTTTGCAGTGACTGTTGGGAGGTCTCTGCATGTAGAGGTGGGAAACTGTTGTGTGAGGAGCCTGAAGCTATTTTTACGTACCTGAAGAGGATGCAGGAATGGCAGGCTTTTTTACAGGCTTTAAGAAAAAGGAGGAAGAGCCAGAAATTCCTGATTTCTGGTCCTGGCTCTGAGTCATAGTTTGGCCTTGAATAAATCAATTAAGCTCTTTGTCTCCATTTTACAGATAAGCGGACTAAAGCAATGTATGTTTTTCCCAACAGAAGTGTTTGGAGGAGCTGAGATTTGTGACTGTAGTACTGATAAATGGGTTCTTGTAAAGCGTTTTGAAGATGTCAGGCAGTTCTTTTCATCTTTATTGCTGTGGAAGGAAAGCAGACTGGCAGTTGCAAAAGACACAGACGATGTGGTTTGCTTTGCATGATATCAGTGCCTTCCCCCTTTTTTTGTTTTCTTCTGCTTTTTAGTGTCTTTGCAAGAGTCTTTTTGTTTGCCTTTTAACCACCAGAATCAGGTTCAAGTCCTTTGAATTGGCGATTATGGTAGAGTGAAACTGGGTGTAGTGGAGGGTGTCCAAGCTCAGATGGGATTAGAAGTTGGCATGAAAGGATGGATATAGCAGCAAGTGCCCTCCTAGCAGAATGTCACTGTTGGCATTTACCTTCTTGGTCCCTATCTACGCTTCATTCACCACTGGGGTGCTTTCTAGTCATGTAAGGACAGTGAAGTTAGCACTTCTGTTTGAGCCATTCATGGATACTTACCTTGTCAGATCACTACAGGAATCGATGCCAAGTTCTGTGAACATACATCCTGTAAGTTTTCCGTATGAGAGGCAGATAAAGAGAGCTTGCATCAGCTATGAGTTTCTGGGCTAACTTGGCATTGACCAAGCATTTGGCATCTCATTGCACATTGGCTGTTGACCAGACAAAATTATCTGTATTCTCTTTTCACCAATTCTGTTGAGAGAGGAAAGTCAAACGGATTTTTAAGACTGAAAACTCGTGCTTTGGCCATGAAGCATAAACAAAAGTGACTGTTGACAAGGTGGCAAGGAGGTGACTTGCCACCATGGCGCTGTACATCACACTCTTCATAGCTCTTTCCCCCATAGATTTGGCATGGCCTTAGAGGGATGTTCTCAGTCATCTCTGTCATCGTCAGTCTCCATCAACCACTAACGCTGCTCAGGGGCTGAGGGCTGGGTTTCACAGTGGTTTGCTGGTGTATGATTTAATTGAAGTGGCATGGCTTTTGCTGAGTGAAATAGAGTAGCACATGGAGGAGGGAAGATGTGAGAGAGGAGAAGAGAATGGAGCTAGATAACTCTGCAGCAAGGCCTCCCTGAAACTGCCAATGCCTTTTCATCAGGGGCATCCAGAGTTATCGCCTGAGCTTTTCCCACTGTGATCAGGCTAGTTGCATGTTGTTTTGGTTTTACCCAGTTGGTTGCTTTTCTGTTTATGGGTTACACTGAGCCAACCTGATCTTGGGAAACCATTTAGACAGGATAAAAAAAAAAAAGCTACCAGTGTAGCTTTTCTGATGGGTGCCCCGTTCCTGTTGCCATCTTTCTCCTCTTCACCCAATCCAGGGATGCTGACTACCCATTGTGCTCTGGTGGCATCACCATCCCATGCCTGCCTTGGGAGCAGGCTGTCACTGCTGCCGGGTGACTTGCTGATGTGGTGGTGAGGTGGGTTGTCAGGTGTGTTTTATTTGCAGCTATCTCTAATGGCAAAGCAGACTTTGTCCAGTGGCCTGCTCAGATTTAAGAAAAGCTGCAAAAAAACATGAGCTGCAGTGGGTGGTTTTTGCCCCCTGTCCAGGCTCTGTCCTCCTCCTCACAGTAATGGCTGTCCCGCAGGTCTGGCTGAGATCCCTTGTGCTTCCTCCATCTACCCCAGCTTGCTGCTTGCCCTTGCTGCTGGCTCAGCATCCCAGCTGGGACCTCTGGGGGAGCTAGGACATGGCCTCTTGCAGCCACAGTATCACTGAGGAGAGATAATACAAAGGAAACAAACACTAAATTAAAAAAGATAAGGACACCACAGTGTTAGACTGAAGACCTAATTGCCCATCTATCTGTGATACGCCCTGTGAAGGTTACAGCCTGAGATAACCCACACTCACTTCTGCATCCCCTTGCGTAGTCACTTGGATATTCATCGTCTGTCCTGCTGCTGCCAGCAGCTTCTGCCAGCAAACCTGGAGTGTAAAACAAATTAAAAAGGATTAAGTTATAGATCTTCATGGGAGATGGAACTCTGTAGTGTGTCAGTGTTTTCTTTCTGCACAAGGGATCTGGCAAAGTGAGCACCCAGATGTATCATGTGGGTTAAGGGCTGCTTGCTGAGACCCTGCAGTGCAGAGGTTTCAGACATTGCAAACTCCTTGCTTTGGCCCTAGGTGCGAGCAGGATGCAAGTCTGAACAAGGCGCTGATCACAAGGGATGGCTCTAATTGCCAACTGGGCCCAGGGCAATGGGACCTGACTGGTGGCTAGGTGTGTTCATAGCTGTGCCGGGTCCCTTGTGAGGGATTTGAGTTCCCAGTGGTGGTAAATTGTAAATACTCCTTTGTGTAAAATGCCTCTTACAACTTACCCATAGTGGGTCATGTGTCAACAGAGGCCTTTAATTGTTCTCCAGGCTTTATGTTTGAAGATAAGAGTGAAGTAGTGCCAGCCCAACTCCTTTTTAAACACATTTTCTTCTTAACCCTTGTCTTCCCTCTTTCCTCCACTAATTTCCCACACCACAGGAGCTGCTCTGCTGAGCTCTCCTGACCATGTGGTGAGCGCCAAAGCTGCCTCCTGATAGTTCTGTATGGAAAAAAGAAGTTTTCCTGTTAAGCCACTAAGGCATTTCTTTGCCTTAGGGTGCCCCTCCTACCTTTCTGCTTCAGCAACACTCAGGAAAGTGGAGATGGTGTTTGCTCATCGGCTCACAGTGAGAGTGGGAGGATGCATGAGTTAATGCTAGTTATTAATGCAACTCATGTTGTGCAATTGCCAGGTGCCTGGTGATGTGCAGCGAGTGGCATGTATTGCCAAGAAAACTGGATAACAAAGTGAAATGCTCATTGAAAACTAGGGAAAAAGTAGCTCTTGGCAGTGATGCTCTTGTGTGGTGCCCTTTGACACCAGCCCACCCCTTCTGCTGGCGTGAGGCACAGCTCACACCACCCTCCCAGGCTACAGGGGAGGGTGGCTCTGCCAAAACACACCCTCTGTATCCTGCTCTGTGAATTCACAGTGTGAAAACTGCTTTATGGGTGCTGAAAAAGCAGAGCCACATGGCCCAGGGCAGGCTGGTGCTTGGTGTCTCTGCTCACACCTTACATGGAGAGAAACGTTTGGTCTTGGTGAGATCTTTGGGAACTTCAGCTGCTCAAAGATCATGGGAAAAAAAACAAACAAAAAAACAAACAAACAAACAAAAGGGTCTCTACTGTAGGGGTTTGTAGATAAATAACCAGAAATAAAAGTGTCTGAAACATGGAGCCTTGGGAACTACTTCATCCCTCTGAACAGGCGACCAGCCTGGTAGAGCTGAGAGCTTCTGCAGCTCTTGGCTGCTGGTGTGGTTCCTCCCAGCTGACCACTCCTCTGTTCCTTCTGCAGTTACAAGCTGTTCCCCAGTTGTATCCCATCCTTTGGCTTCCGCCATCTCCTGTCCCTAACGGATAAAGTCGACCGTTTCAATGAAGAAGTTCAGAAACAGAAGGTTTCCCGCAACCGAGATGCTCCAGAGGGTGGTTTCGATGCAATTTTGCAGGCTGCTGTGTGCAAGGTGAGTCGCTCTGATTTCTGTGGGTTTAAACAAGGCAAAAGAGGAGAGAGTTTCTTCTGCTCTGTCCTTTTACCAGGGCAGAGCTTCAGTATGACATTTCTTGGAAGTAACTACGAAATTTTTCTTGCAAAACCCAATAAAATGCCTTGGAAAAATAGAGGCTATTGTTTTCATGCTCTTTAGTACATGAACAGGCAAAGAAAAAAGGTTAATATTTTTTTCTACTTTAAAATGGGTAAAAATGAAGCATTTGCAAATGCAAAGTTAGGGCTGAGGTTTCACCACATGGTTAGACTTGTGGGCACTGATCCCTGAGCACTCGGGCTGAAATCCTTTAAGATTCATGTATACTTGTATGCAACAGCACTGTGCATCACCTAAATGTGTTTCTGAACCGCATGTCAAACAGATCTTGCAGTGGTTGACTCATGTTGAGGGTTGGAACTGGTTCCTACTGCTCGTACCTCCCCCTTTTGTATGGTGGGCAGGATGATCCCACCTCCAGGTGCTGCTAGCCTGCTCTCCCTCTTTGTCAGCAAAACTAGAGCTGTTAGCAGTAATTAAAGACAGAGTTCGTCAGCTTGGTGCCATGGTAGCCACATCCTTAGGATCTTTTTAGATGTTTGCTTGAAGATCTTTCTGGAACAAGTAGGTGGGTTGTTCTATATCACTTTGTGAATCAGGAATGGAAGAGTTTGCTCCCCTTCACTGTGTGGCTGAACATCCCTGCTTGCCAGGGATAGCTCTGGTTGCTTTTCTTCCTTCTAGACTACAGTCAAGTTTGGGTTTTGTTAGATCCAGCCTTGTGTAGTCCTTTTGTTAGCTGTATTTTCTTCTGGGTCTGGATTTTGGGAGCCAGGAGATAAGCATCGTCTGCAGGAGTGATAGGATGCAGGCTTGTGGGAAAACAGATTTTCCCTTACCTTGGCTGGCTCCATTTATGTTTCATGCTTTCGGCAGGACTTAACCTGCCCCACTGGATCTGATGCCACCCAATAGTCAACTTCCCTCTCCCAGCCTGGCACAGATATTGTTGGCACAACTACAGCACTTCTCCCAATACTCTGGGCATAATGTGCTTCTCAGTTTTGCAGAGATGGCTCTCATGGTTATGGCAGAGACATCTCAGGATGGTGACTCAGTTGTGCCACCCACTGTATAGATTTTGTGGTCCCTCCTTCCATGTTATTGCAAAAATGGAACAACATTGTCCTATGGTGCAAAAATACTGTGATGTCTACCATGAGGGCTCATTTTGGAGGTGGTGGTAGAAGACAGGAGACTTGCAAGATGATTTCTGCACATTTGTGCCATCTTAAACTGTTGGTAAGGACCAAAATCTTCAACTGTCATTTCTGAGTGCACAGCCTGGTCCCTACTCAGTTCAGAAGATAAGTTTAGATGCACGCACCATCTAAATTCAGAATACCCTCTAGGAAGGGTGAGCAGAGGTGAGTGTGTGCGCTTGCATGGCTCTTGGCATGATGTGGCAGGTGATGACAGAGGAATTTCTGCAGCCGTGGCAGTTAATTAATTATTGGAGCTTGGGTGTGGGAAAGAAAGTCCATGGGACCGGTGTGTGAGGCGGGAGAAACGGCTGCGTCATGACTTGTGCTGCCTTGGCAGCCCCTTGCTGCGGGTGGAGCAGCTGCCTGTTAATCACAGACGTGAGCAACAAAGGCTCTGTCCATCCAGACTTAGAACAGCCAAGATTTCAGGTCAGCTGATTGACCTCCTAAGCTCCATAGCCAAAACGGGGACTTAGTGGTTTATTTCCCTCGAAATGGCCCAGACTGGTCTGCAGATGTGGGTTGTGGTGGGGCTCAGCACCATCAAGGCAATGAAGGTGGCAGACATCTGGGGTGGCAGTGAAATGTTGCTTCCTGATGAGGATGATCATTGCATCCAGTGGTGATTAAGGAATCATCATAGTGACTAAGCCCTGCACAAACAGTAGTTTCTAGTAAGTCAGGAGCTATTTTCCCCCGATGCAGGGTGAGCAGCATACAGATATCTTGGTGACTGCTGGGGTGGATTTCTTCATCACTACTGTGGCACCCCATTGCATCTCACTGGCATGTTCAAGCTTCTTCCAGCTTTCACCATCTATCATATTCAGAACCCAAGATTTAGGGCTGTTACTACCTTAGGAAGTGCCCTGCCTTTAGAGCGAAGGAGGGTGCTGACCATGAAGTACTTTGTGTTCAGCAGCAGAGTACATGGCATCAAGGGGGACAGTTCCCAGGGAAAGCTGGCCATGGCATTCCAGAGTCTTGCTGTTTCCAAGCCACAGTGTCCAAGTGTGGTCTTTTCCTCCCCTTCAGGCAGTGAGGTGTCAGAAACAATACCTACTCTGTTGACTAGGTATTTACATACTGTAATTCATATAAAGCATTTCTTCTGCATGAGCTGTCTAAGAGCTCTGTAATGATCAAATAGTTTTTTTGGCCTGGTTTTCAACCCAAGGAGTGAGGAAAGTTTGTACAGCTAATACAGACTAACAAGCAAGCCCAGGGCTTGGCTTGTTTCTGAAAGATGAAGATATGGTAAATGTTATTCTGGAGGCAGTGAAGAGCCAGAGACAATAAGCCTTTATCCTGATGCTAAAATGGTAAGCCAGGAATATTAATCAGCCTTCTGTAATTACGTTTTCCATTTCTGGTATTTTGGTCCTCTGATATTTTTTAAGTGCAAGCATCATACGGCTCAGTGGTATGTATGAGTTTCAGATCTTACACAGTAAGATGCAGCAAGGAGATAATGCTGTATTAGAAAATAAAGTGTCTTTTGAAATAGATTTGATTGATGCTTGCTAGACTGGTACATGGAGATGGCCAAGACACAGAGGTGTCTTTCATAACTATGCCAAATGAAGAAGGTTTTGGCTTTTAATCTCTAAGGCATACTTGTCTTGTACCTCTATCTGTTTCTTCCTTCCAAAAAGGTCTGCACCTGAGAAAGAGGTGGGGTTTTACACATACTGATGAATACAGGGGGGTCTTCTGGCAGTTGATGTCTTGGGAATTGAGCTGGTTTTACTCAGCACCCAAAGCCTAAATTTAGTTATTTATGTCAGGCTTGGAAATACTGGTGCAGGGTTTTGCAGCCTTTTCAAAATGATTTAGAGGGCTGGGCTGAGACAGCTGTGCCTGTTTTGCCAGTCGCTCTTGGCTCTAAGTGAGAAGCTGGTCATTTGGGGTACGCGAGGCAACTGCAGCTGGTTGTAGGACTAGGGGCAGGATTTGTAGCGTGCCCAGCCCTGCAGAGACATGTCTTCTCACCTCACTGTGCTTTGGGTCAGGTCCCACCCCGCTTTCAAAATCCTTTCTATCCCACGAGGATCAAAAGCCAGATGAGGGGGCAGATGTCAGTGCAGGGGTTTTTGTTCAACAATCCCAGTCCAGTAAAAACAAATGGAAGTCTCTTTGGTTATTTGTTTTAAGCAGAATAGAGTGCTGCTCTGGGTTTCGCAGTGGAAACTGCATGCTGAAGAGCTGTGTTTTCCAGCGCCTGGAAGCTGCTGATGGAGGCAGAGTGAGATGTGGCACCTCCTTGGCGTGCTGGCTTCTCCGGGCACTTTTTCCATAGGTCTTCAGCTCTTTCAGTGCGGCATTGACACTAACTTGGCCACCCCACCTGAGACACCCTAGTCTGATGCTCCAAGTTATCAAATGTTCTCAGTGCCTGGATATTGGCACTGGAACTGTGGGTGCTTGCTGCTTTTTGGAAGCTGAGTTGCTGAACTGAGCAACGAAAGTTGTTTTGATGTTGTTTACGTATGAAACCGTGAGTTGGAGGCACAGAGTTTGTCTGTCTGTGATTGCAAGGTGGGCTTAGCAGGCAGGCGAACAGCAGCATCACACCTGAAATGGCTTCATAGCTGCTGCTTCAGTGCAACTCGTTTTCTTTGTGCATAGCGCATTTCTAAGGAAATGAAACTCAGATTAACCCTTTTAATATCTTTAGGAGTTTTTTTGCCTAGATCATTAAAAAAGGAAACAAACCAGCTTTCGATATGCTGGTGGCTGAGTAGACCGAGAGCTGCCTCTTGCATTGTGAGGGCTGTAATCACTTTTGGGTTAATTCTTAAGAAATTATATTTGGGGATGAAGATTTTGACTTTTATCCAGTGGGGTCACTTCAGTAGAATGACTTCTGCTTCCCAGAGCAAAAAAGTCCTCATTCCATACTGAGCTGGACTGTAATGTGCTGGTATATGGCAAGGGATATGTGTTGCCAAAGATTTCTTCCTATGGGCTATGTGTGTTGTGTGGGTCTTTAAAATGCCATTAAAATAAAAATGCCTTCTGCATTAGAGAGGAAAAATAAATCTACTCTGGAATAGTGTCCTTGAAGCAAGAGTTTTATATTTGTTGGAAAGATCAACAGGCTTTGGGCTATGACTCACATTTGCAGGCGAAAATCGTACTGGCGGCTGTGATTCCGCACACTTCTGCCTGCTCTGCCCTCTTGTCATGCCCACGCCAACGCTTTCTGTAGGAAGTATCTTTACAACTGGGCTATGGCAGCCCATAGGCTAGTATCTTACTGTAAAACAAGGCAGAGTTCAGATTCTGCTAAATAAGCTGAGCAGTAAGCTTTGGAGGGGTTGGTTATATTCATCTGTGCTGCATTCCCATCAGTAAGCTTTTACCAGCTTTTCCCCCAATCCTTCGCAAGGGATTTGTGCTGTGTTGCTCTGAGTTGGGGGCTGGAGGGAGGGAAATGCTGGATGTGTGTGTGGAGGAAAGGTCTGGGGCTGCATCTTTGCCAGCAGATAGATAGGGTAGCCAGCCCAAGGGGAAGCTGTGGGAGATTGGGCTCTCTGGCTCTGGTCTCTGCCATGGCAGGAGCCAACCTTGGCCAGCCTGGCTTGGCAAGCAGCTGGCAGCAGGAGCAGCCAGAGAGCACAGGGGAGTGTACTGCAGCGCTATGGTTTCCAAAAATTTCCTTTGTGCTTCTCTGTTTCCTTCAATTCCATTGCAACAAACTGCTTCAGTGTGCTGTTGTAGGTACAGATCTGCTTCTCAGGCCAATGCAAAGCTGGAAACCTGGGGAAGCTCCATGGGACAGAAATGTTTAATATCTAAATTTTATTCCTTTACTTGGAAAAAATCTGTCCCTGCACCTCTTTCCATGCAAAAATGGTGGCAATGTCTGGTCCTTGTGCTGTCTTTAACATCTCAGTGCTTTCATAGGGACCGCTAGAGCATGGCTTAGAATTAGCACGTTTTTAAATAGGCAGAAGTTGCTCACAGCGGAGCTGTGAGGGGCAGTTGTGCTTGGATTAATGCAGTCAGCCACTGCCAAAGGTCCCGCTGCTGCACTGTGCTCCAGCTGTGTGTGTCCCTGCTCTTCTGGGCTGTGGTGCAGGGGATATTGAGCTGTTTGGGGCAAGTGAAGTAGTGCACAACAAAGGCAGGAGGTTTGGAGACACCATGCCTTCCAGAAGATGTGTGCAGAAAGGGACCAGAGCAAAGTGCCTGTGCATGTGTGTGGTTGCACCAAAGCCTTAGGCAGGAACCTACTTTGTGCATCACAGCTCAGAAACTGCCTTTAAGAGCGGGTGGTAATGAAAATGCTGAGTGGGGGTATTGCAGTTCTTGCTGTTGCCTTGGCTGCTCCACAGAACCGAGGAAACAAGGTCAGATTAAATGTGTGTGGAGGAAGTTGGCAGGTCTCCTTTGGCTATAAAAGCAGCTGAAATTCTTATTCTTGGATCTGGGTAGAGAAAGTCTGGTGGACAGTCCGCATACCTCCTCGTGCCTTTTTAAGTAAGTGTCTTGGAAGGAGATGCTGGGAAATGCTCACTGGGCCCCTGACATTTTGTTTTCTTACCAGGGATGTGTGGACAGGAGCATGGTACTCCTCTCATTAGTGCTAATGGGTCTGCTGCTGGCTGGCATGTGGCTGGGACCACGTGTGGGGGAGAGGTGGGGTTGGCAGGGGCAGACTGGCTGTCTCACGGCTTTGTTTTCCCCCAGGAGAAGATTGGCTGGCGTAAGGAGGCGTCTCACCTGCTGGTCTTCACAACGGATGATGTGCCCCACATAGCCCTGGATGGGAAGCTGGGGGGGCTGGTGCAGCCCCATGATGGCCAGTGCCACCTGAATGAAGCCAACGAGTACAGTGCATCCAGCCAGCTGGTGAGGAGGGACATGTGGTCCAGCCCTTGGAGACCTTGGGGTGTTGGTGGACCTCTCTAGAGACCAGCCACCCCTGACTCCTGCAGCTTCTGGCAAACGTAGTGCCTGACCAGCATGGTTTCACCTGGTTCTGCAATTTGCAGATAAAATCTGCTGTTCCCATTGGGCATCCCCCACAGTGAATGCTCCTGTGATGCTCAAAAGTGAGTTAAGAGCTTACCGAGTTCCTCCAGGGCTTATTGCAAGGGAGGGAAAAGTAACTCGGAAGAGCATCAGATTTTGCCTGCAAAGCATAGAGGAAACAAAAAAAATGACATCCCTTTTCTAAGATGTCCATTGGACTCTCAGCTTCTCCCTAACATACGTCTTGGTAACAAACAGGCAAAATAGCCTTTCTTGGGTTTCATTTAAACTCAGTGGAGAACACTTCCAGGATGAATGAGTAATTGTTTGCTGCCTTGTTATCACATCCTTCTTCAGAATGGCCCTTTAGTCAGCAGAGCGCAAGCACTAATTATGATTTTTGTTTCTGGATGGCTGTCACCCTCTAAGGGGAGATGTGTTCTGGATGGCTGTATTATGGCCAGAGGCTAGGCTCCATGAGAACCCCCTTTGCACCCACCTGTGCAATCCTAGCAAGCGTATACATAAGGGAGCACAATTGCCAAACTGACATGGAGTTGACGCTGCCAAGCTGGCATGGGGATGCTGCCTTAGTGTTGCCATGTTTGAGTCTTGGAGGCTGCCAATCAGCCCTCCAGTCTGCAAGGAAATGAGGTGTTTTTCCCTGAGGAAGGCACTCAAGAAGCAGCTGGGGGTTTTAAACTCAAGCTGGTCACTTGAAACTGAGTCCTGGTTCATTATTTTGTTGCTTGTGCGTAGCTAGAGCAATATCTTCCTGCCACCCTCTCTGTCAGGGAAGTCTGAAGAATTAAAGAGCTTATTGTAATCTCTTTATGGTTCCAGTATGCAGACAAAGCAAGCAATGGATGTTTCCACTTTGGGAGAAAAATCATACATTTCTGCTTACTGCAGTCCTAGATCCCTGCCTTGCATCCCATGATGAAGATAGCAGCCAGTTTATTACACATGTGAGTCTGCTGATGGCAAAGCAGAAAGAGGAAAGAAAGAAATCCAGCTGATGGTGTTGTCAGTCATATATTCTACTGAAGGGTGAAGCAGAAATATCCAAGAGATGATAAAATTTCTGCTATTTTAGTTGGAATCGTGATGGTACATCAGGGACTTCATCCCACAGTGAAACATGCCATGTGTCTGGAATGAATTTTCTTGTTGAAGAGCAATGAAATTAGTCTTTATTTCTGTGTTACCCATCAGAGTTTTCCTGCTCTTTCTTTGCACCTAGGATTATCCTTCCCTGGCACTTCTTGGGGAGAAACTTGCTGAAAACAACATCCACCTGATTTTCGCTGTTACAAAAAGTCATTACATCCTGTACAAGGTAAGTGCTGCTGAGCTGCCAGGGCTGATGGGGGGATTTAAAAGCCTCTTGGGAGCATCTTCCTTCCTGGCACTGTGGAGCAGAGGCAGCCGCAAGCACGTGTGTGTGCAGCCACAAGCACAGATGTATGCAGCTGCAAATACATGTGTGCATGGCCACGTGCTGCCCTCAGGCCTGGCAGGGGCAGGCAGATGCAGGCAGGGGAGACTCAGCCCTCTGTCCATCCCCACAGTCCTTCAGCAAAAAGCACTAAAGCTTCTTAGAGCAAACAGATATATATGTTAGTGAGCATGTGAAAACCTAAAATAGACTCCAGCTTAATCCTGATGTTCAGATGGCTGCCAGCCATGCAGCATGCAAGAAAGCAGAGACCTGTTCAGCCCATTCTGCAGTGACTTAATCCCATTACCTAATCGCGTGCAGAGTTTCTGCCCAGCTGTGTTTTTCCATCACAGAGTCCAGGGCCCTGACGTGCCACATACAACTTGAACTTCCCTCATCATCCCTGCTCTTTCCTCTGAAAGGAGGAGGTGATGTGAGCCTGTGTCTGGCGCTGCCCTATGGGGTTTCTTTCTAACGTGGGTGCAGGGGAGGTGTTTGAGGCGGGATTGCTCTCGGAATCCTCTGCTTCGGCTCTCGAGGCTTGAGCTAAATCAACAAGCAGCCTCGTTGCTATGGTCGAGATGCTGCTGCTCGCCGGCGGAGAGCAGGAGGGCTGAGCTCATTCTCCACCCCCTCTCCAGGGATGCTCGAGGTCTGAGGCGAGACGGGACAGCCGCACCTCCCTGCCTATGGTGCCGGCTCTCCGGGGTGCACAGCTGCTGGGTCTTGCCTCCTCTGGCAGCAGATGCACGTCTGTTAGTCCCTGTCCCGTGGCTGTGAGCTTTGTTCAGTGTCTGACGTGCAGCATTAGCTATGCTTCGCTTTCAAAAGCTCCACGTTAACGGGAGCCAACCCATACTGTGTACACCACCAGACAATGGGGCAGGGTGTGTGGCCGGTGTTCCTGACATGGGGTTGGTCCCTCCTCACCCTCTGCTTTACTCTCTGCATTTTCTTTAATTATTTTTTTTTTTTCCCAAGAATTTCACTGCCTTGATTCCTGGGACAACGGTGGAGATCTTGCACAAAGACTCCAAGAACATCATCGAGCTGATCGTCAAGGCCTACAACGTAAGTGCATTTAATACCACAGCTGCTGCTATGTGAAGAGCCAAGAGCTCTGCTGGCTTGCCTTTCCTCAGCGTGTTCCACCCGGCTTGGCCTCCTCCCTCCACAGTCCTTTGCGCACTGCTGCAGCTGGGGCATCCACCCTTGGAATGGAAACAAGGTGTGTGAGGTGGAGAAGGAGCAAGGGATACCCAAGGGAGCCTGCGGCACTGCAGAGATTTCACCCCACATCTCTTGTGTGCAGAATTACCCTCAAAATACAGTCCTGATCTAAACCAAATCTCTCTAAGCACCCTACCAATAGGTAAAATAGATTATTTCTTTGCTATCTGGTGTTCAGAGGCCTCCTGAGGATGTGACCAGGCTCTAGCTAAAGTCACATCCTTTTGTTGGTCTCCATGCAGCACAAATTGGTTCTCAGCACCCCATGAGCATCACCATCTCTCTTGGGTCCTAAACAAGCCCTGCCTATGTGGCATTGCCAGTGCAGCCTGGCGTGTTGTAATGGGTCCTATGGAAGACAGCAAAGGACCTGCAGTTGTACTGCTGACCTGATGCTGTCCATCTCCATGGAAATTAGAGGAGTAGCTCAATTGGAAGCAGCTAAATTCCACATTTTTTTGGGTAGTTAGTTGTTGACTTTTCTGTTGACTTCTCCCTTAATTCTTACGGGTCAGCTCTTCATGCTTCTGGAAGGATATTGCTGGTTTGGTGCTGGGCATGGAGATCTGACCCCATAATGTATCAGCCTTCAGGTAAAGTTCTTCGGTTTCTGATGGCTGCAAGTTCTTTTTCTTGGTACTATGTTCATTAACAAGTGAGTGAGGAGGTACTTCTTTGGAGGAGTTTACACATCCAGAGGTGAGGTAGGATTGTGCTGTGCCTGTAACATTCATCTTTCCTTCCCCTACATGTTCCTGCAGTTAAAGCAGCATTTGTTTGTGCCCTTGAGAAGAATGCTTCCCAAAGCTGCACCCTCTGAGGAAAGGCAATAAGCAGCTAACGCTGCTAATGAGGCCTTGGAGATCCTGCAAAACAAAAGCCCAGTTGTCCCAGTTTATCCCCTTGAGGAAGCAGGATTTTGCAACTAAGATGCTTTGCTAGGGAGAAAGAAATGAACATTCACTCCACATTGGCTTTGCATATGGTCTCAGTGCCATTGCATGAAAACCTAACTTTGCCTCAGTTTTCCAGCAGATACATGCATCTGTACCTCCATTTCATCACCCCTTAAGCCTTTGCAGGTAGATATAAGCTGATGAAAACTGCCGGGGATCTGATGCCCCCACCCCTGCTCCCTCCTTATCCTTGCTTGAAAGCTTTCCAGTGCAGCTGGTTGGAAACCACTAGGATGTTGAGACCAAAGTGCCCCAAAGAAGGAGCTGTGTGGGATGATGACCTGCTGCTGCTGAGACTGGGGCTGGTTTCTTGCCTGTTCAGCTGTGTGGGTATGGGTTAAACCCCTGGGCATGCTGCTGGGAGCTGGCAGCTCCTGTCTGTGCTGTGGGCAGTCTGGGGCTGCGTGAAACCTGGTACCGCTGAGCCTGTCTCATCTTGGTAGCTTTGTTTTCTTCCTGAAATGAAGGAGGAATTCCCACTGAGGGAGAAGGTTAAAAGTTCTGTTTCTCAAGTGAGAGCGAACTTTTTATATTCCTTTCGGAAAGAGAACTGAGCCTGGAGAAACTTTCCATATGTGATGGGGACCATCTTCTTTTCGACCAAAAATCATTCTGTCATTCTCAACCCAAACCATTCAGTGATTCTATGATTCCCCTGTGGGGTGGCAGTGGCTGGTGCTCTGGGCCTGGGCTCAGGCTCTCCCCTCCTGGGCTCAGCCTCTCCACTTTAGTACTTTGGCCATCTCTGGTCCAATCTCATCTGCTTCCTTTCACCAATGCATACATCAAACTTGCTCAGGGCTTATGTCACCCCTGAGATCGCTTTCCCCCATCTCTTCTTCCTCATGTCACTTCCCCTTCATCCTCCAGAAAACAGGGACTGCTTTTTTCTCTGCCCTCACTGAGAAAAAAACCTTGGCCTGGTGTCCTCTCTTCTGCCTAGATTAGATGCTCTGGGCAAGAAGCTGGGAGAGTGCATCAGTGTGACAGCTAATTTCTATGGGACAATTTTGGGCAGAGCAATATGCTCAGCTTTACTGGCACGCACAGCATTCAGCCCACAGGCAATGAATGTTCTGTGTGGTCCAAATTGCCACCCTATGGTGTCTCCTCCATTACAGCAGAGAGATGGGAAATTATTCCTTGCTTTCCTTAAGGGCTGTTTAGATTCACCTAGTGAAAACTCATCTGTTTCCTTTCTCTTTCCAAAAGCATCAGCTCTTTGCTGTCATGTGAACCCTGGGTTTGTTATCACATGGACTGGCAAAAGGTCTGAATTAGCACTTTTCCTTAATCTGGACACTTTGGTGAGGGCTGGGGACAAGGAGGAGAAGGATGGAGCTGCAGGCTGGCTTTGGAAGATAAATGTGTTTGTGCAAAAAGCTCCGTTTTGCAAACCTTTGTCATTTTTGGACACCACTCTTAAAAAAATCAGTTCTAGCCATTGGAAGAGTTAAACAAAACAATGTCATTCTGAATTAATACTTATAAACTTCATTTTGGTTTGACCTTAAATGTCTGCGTGTGCAGCAGGGAGGAGAACTGAGAAACAGAAGAAATGGGGGGGGAACATAATAAAACCTCTCTGATGGACAAAGCTTTTCATTTTGAAAAGTTTTGCAAAAAAAAAGAACCTCCTCCCCCTCCCCGCATGGTGGTGTTTCCAGCTGATGCATCTGAAAGGGTGCTTTTTGTTTGGCATTGTCTACTGAGAAGGAAAATACATTTTTCTGACCAATTGGATGAAATCAAGAAAGCAGGACAGAGTTAGTGCAGTTTTACAGCTCCTTCGTGCTATATGACGTGTGTCATAGGAAGACTGCCAGTGGAGAATCAGGCTTTGCACTTCACGAAGGGGCTGGTTTATGGGGAGGAGGAGGTGCAGATGTGGGTACAAGACTCTGACCATTAGCTCAGAGATTCTCCATTTATACCCAACCCAAATATCAATGTGTGTGCAGGGGTGATTTTTTTTCTCGTATAGGTGCAGAGATGTCCTAGACACTCTCTGGAAACCTCAGGAGGAGAGACTGAAGAAGAAGAAACCCACTGGCCTTTGGGAACCTGACAGTTTGCTTTCCTGTTGTGTTTTTAGAGTATTCGGTCCAAGGTGGAGCTCACAGTCTGGGACAGCCCTGAGGACATCGGCTTGACC
Source organism: Coracopsis vasa (assembly GCA_026283785.1). Taxonomy (NCBI): domain Eukaryota; kingdom Metazoa; phylum Chordata; class Aves; order Psittaciformes; family Psittacidae; genus Coracopsis; species Coracopsis vasa. Next base: position 55,123 of record JANHGB010048021.1, read on the forward strand.
TTCACTGCCACATGCCAGGATGGGTTGTCCTATCCTGGGCTCAGGAAGTGTGGGGATCTCAAAATAGGAGATACGGTGAGTGTGCCTGTTGGTCTGTCCCCTGGAGGGACTGTTTCACCCTCTGTGTAGATTCTTACCTCTCCTGATGAGTGGTCCTGGGCGATGAAATGCAGCTTTGCTCATCTTCCTCTGCTGTCCTCATGCCATGTTAATAGAAACCCGTGGAGAGTGGCTCTGCTAGAAGTGGTTCTGGGTGATATAGATCAGCCCAAGGTCAGCTGTGAGGAAAGAGGGAACACACGTCTTGTCTATAGCACCCTGAGCCAAAAGGTCTCGATCGGGCAGCAGGACGCAAGTCAAGAAAGGGTGCTTTTTTTTTCTCTTGTAATCCCATGTATTCACATCACACTGCCATCTGTGACATCTTTATTGCCATGGTCTGCTGGTCTTTTCCTGGGCCATTGAATATTCAAGGTTTTCTTGTTATTGTTCGAGAATCCTGGCTTGTGTCAGAAACAGTGTGGCCAGCAGGACTAGGGAAGTGATTGTCTTCCTGTAGTTGGCATTTGTGAGGCCACACCTCAAATACTGCTTAGTTCTAGGTCCCTCACTGCAAGAGAGATGTTGAGTTGCTGAATGGGTCCAGAGAAGGGCAATGGAGCTGGTGAAAGGTCTGGAGCACAAGTCTTATGAGAAACAGCTGAGGGAACTGGGGGTGTTTATGCTGGAGAAAAGGAGGCTCAGGGGGAGCCTTACCACTCTCTGTAACTACCTGAAAGGAGGATGGAGAGAGGTGACTGGTCTCTTGCAACACGAGGAAACAGCCTCAAGTTGCAACAGGGCAGGTTTAGGTTGAATACTAGGAACAATTTCTTCACTGAAAGGGTTACAAAGAATCTGAACAGGCTGCCCAGGGAAGTGGTTGAGTCACCATCCCTGGAGGTATTTGAAAGATGTAGATGTGGCACTTTAAGACAGAGTTTAGTGGTGGACTTGACAGTGATATGTTAATGGTTAGACTCCATGATTCTATGATTCTGTGATTCTAATCTGAACTTGTCTTTCCTGGTGTGAAGAGGTCATGGTTATCTTTAGAGGTATTGCAAAAAAAGAGTACTCAGAAAGGCAACAACCCTTCTCTCATGTGTTCAGTTCCTAGGGTTACTGCATAGTAGCACAGATAAAAATACAGTTTGGCCCTTAAATTTAACTGTATACACAGCATAATCCATCCTATGATTTTTTGGTAAGAAATCAGAGAAGCTAAGCTTTGCTTGTTTTGTTTGCTTTGTATAGAAATACAGATAAATGACTTGCTGGACTGCAGGATGGGGTAGGAAGGCTCAGATAGTGGGGAACCTTCTCCCATTCTCCAGTCTTTTTCTGTGTGTGAGGATGTGGGTGCGAGTTTGTTAGCAGCCTGATTGCCTTATTTGAGAAGAGTGACTCTGCAAACATTCCAGAGCTCTAAGCCCTGAGACATATAAAAATAGTTTGAAAGAGTCAGCAGTAACTGGACTTTTCCCCTGCCAAATAAGGATCAAGCGAAGTGTTAAAAAAGGGGGTGGCCTCTGCTTTTTTAGCTGACTTTCCTGGATCTCCAATGGGTAATATGCAGGTAAAAACAATCCCTGTATCTCCTTGTTCCCACAGCATAGCAAGTCCCCAAGGTAGCAGAGTTAATCTGGTGTTTAATCCTGGGCTCCTGGCTTTGGCACAAGCTGGGTGGTCGCTCCAGCCACTGTAGCTCATCCATAAAGGGGTTTGGTGGTGGGTGCAGCAGGGAGCTGGCACTGGTACCTCTCCCATTTTAGGTGCACTTGAGTATCAAGGTGTCTGCCCAGGCAGATGTGCTATAGGATCATGGGGGTCCCGTTCCTCCATCCTGCCCCATTGCTTCCACATGGATCAAGATTTGACTCCTACTAAGAAAGTTTCCCCAAAGAGAATAATGCTGGCACTGGGTCCTAATTTCCTGGGGTTTAGTCCTGGGGCAGTGGTGAAAGGGAGCAAGATTGCCCTGATTCCCTGAGCTTGCTTTCTGATGTCTGTAATTTGAGCTCGTTGGCTAATTGCTTCAGGCCTTGGGAATGGGGGGAGGTCAGGGGAGGTTTCCTGGGGATGCAGCTCCCCTGGCTGGGGCTGGCTGTGGTGCCGCATGGTGGGATGGCGCAGGCAGCAAGAGCTTCGTGTCACCCCAAATGTCTCAAGAGAAAAATCATTCACTCCTGATCCCAAGGAAAGGGGCCTGTTTCCTTGGAGTAAGATTAATCCTCTTTGCTAACTAGTAGGTCTAGGCAGCACTGGCTGGCCCCAGACCCAACCCCCACCCCGCAAAACAGCAGGATTAAATCATGGGCCAAGCAAGTGGCAATAGGATGCTCTTGGTTTTCCCAAGGAGAAAATCCCTGATACTGGATTGTAGCAACAGAAAGTGAATAGAGGGGTGATATATAACCATATAATGAAGTATAACCCTTCTGAAGCCAGTCTTAATAGAAGCATCCATCAAAACTGGCCTGTTAGCAGCATGCTGAAGGCTTGGAACTGTGTGACTGATGCACATCTTCATATGCAGATCAGGATTCCCATAAAACCTTCTAAACCTGTGATCTTTAGGCAGCTTGGGCACTTGTGCTGGGTCCTTGACAGTGCTTGGTTCCAACAGAGTTTATTATGTCAATAGCGTGAAAACTGGGTTGTTTGCCAGAGTTTTGCTGTGTTTATTTCATGGGAATAGGCAGGTACCTTCCTGCTTCACAGAATCCAAGAGTCCCTAATGGGCAAAATTACTGCTAATGGCTGACAGTGAAGACTTTTTAAATGTTAAGGTTGCCATATCCCTCATGGGACTGGCAAATGTCAGTGCATTGAGCTACAGATGCCATCTTTAGATATGCAATTACAGAATCAGGGAATAATAGAATGGGTTGGGTTGGAAAGGACCTTAAGATCACCCAGTTCCAACCCCCTGCCGTGGGCAGGGACACCTTCTACTAGACAAGGATACTCAAGGCCCCATCCAACCTGGCTTTGAACAGTTCCAGGGATGGAGCTATGGAGCAGAATTGTTCAGGGGGTTTTGCACATCTGGGGGTGAAGTTAAACGTGTTGAACTTGGCCATGCTCCAGGGAATGCTCTGTGGCTTTTCCCTGGGATATTTTCCCTTCCCTCCTGCCTTTCTCCCCAGGGCAATCTTGAGGGGCATTTTGTGGCTATATGTGTTAACTTACATCTCAACCTGCACCCCCAGGTTTCCTTTGAGGTGGCGGTGGAGGCACGGAGCTGCCCCGCTGAGGACACTTCCCACACCTTCACCATCAAGCCCGCCGGCTTTCGGGACACGCTGGAGGTGGCAGTGACCTACAGCTGCCTCTGTGGCTGCACTGGCCACGCCGCGCCGGCCAGCAGCAAGTGCAGCGGCAACGGGACCTACACCTGCGGGCTGTGCGAGTGCAACGCTGGGTACCTGGGGGCTAGGTGCGAGTGTGAGGAGGGTGCCAGCGGGGACGTGCACCAGGCCATGTGCCGGGAGGCGGAGGGCAAGCCCCTCTGCAGCGGGAGAGGGGAGTGCAGCTGCAACCAGTGCCTCTGCTACGAGAGCGAGTTTGGGAACATCTACGGGCCCTTCTGTGAGTGCGACGACTTCTCCTGCGCCAGGTACAAGGGAGTCCTCTGCTCAGGTAGGAGCCTTTCCTCCCTCATGCCCTCTGCTTTGTGGGGATGGGGAAACCGCCCCAACATGGGGAAGACTGCTGGGCTGGTGCATGAAGGGTGTGCAAGGGGCTGTGTCTGATGCACCTGCCGAAATCTACCCTGTTTCTTGAGGGATCTGCGCTCCCTTTCTTTCCCTTACGGGAGAAAGGAGGTTCAAGTGCATCCACACTAATGAGCAAAAGTGCATTATCTTCATTGGAACTGAGTTTCCAGCTTTAGAGTAAAAGGCTCTCTCCTTGCATACTTGTCCTTTGCCCATGTCCCATGGAGATAAGGAGAGTCTTGGTTTTGGTGTTGTTATTTTGACATAACCATGCACATCTCATGCGTGCTGAAGTGCAACCCTAGAAAAGAGTAAAGCAGCATAGGCTTGAATCCCCTGAAGTTTTTTGGTGTCTTAGGTTGGATTTCTTCTATGGGTGCCATCCTGCCCTGTGTAGGAGGAAGCAATTTTTTTTGAAGATGAGGCGTTTGAAGTAATCCCCTGGTGCAATGCAGTGAAAGGAAAGGTTATGCTTCAGTTTGTTACTTACTAGAGAAAATCTGTGTTAAAGATTCCCAGAGGTATTTTATGTATAGACTTTTCTGTGCACTGGGAAAACAAGTCATTCATTGGGAAAGATGTATCCAGTCAGCTTTGCTTAAGCAAAGGTAGAGGAGTTATTTAGCTGTGTTTGCTAAAATGGCTTTAATTCCTTCTCAGTCCAAGGTCACATAACTTACCTTGCACGTAATTGCCTGGATTAGCCCTCAGACATAATTCCCTCAGTTGGAGCTGGGCAAAAAGTTATTCTTTGAAATTTTTCTGCTTTCAAGCAAGTAAAATATTTCCATAACTGAAAATCTTGGTCAAAATTTCCAAAATATGTGTAAGCTTAAAACCCAGCTATTTTTAACATTGTCTCCAGGGAAGTGGTGTTTTTTGACCCCTGGTGTTTATTTCGCTCTGCATGTTTCTGAGCTGGGCAGTAAGTGATTGGGCACCTTTTGATTGCAGATGCCTGGATGTTTGAGACGGTCATATCGTTAGGTGGGGAGAGAATGTTCATGCTCATTTTTCTGTAGCCTGACCAGTGATGTTTTGGCACTGCTGAAGATGGGGCAGATGATAACCCAGTTTTTGGCATTGCTCTGGGGCTCCCCGCTGCAAAGAGGTGAGAAAAGCCGGTACCACCTCCCACAGTGAACATGTGCTGCCCAGGGCTGGGAGAGTCCCTGCTGATGATGCAGGAGCAGAAAGAGGGGTGAGCAAGTAGGAAAAAGGTATTTGAAAGTAGAAGGGGGGGGAGGGAAATAACCTAAACTGTGAAGTAATTAGGTGAAGTACTGCCTGACTCCATGTGACCAAATTGCTTTAATAGCATCATTCCACCCAAAAGGAGTATATTTAATAGCAAGCAGGGCAGCGATGCTATAAAGAGAGGTTGGAAGTTACTGGTATAGCGATCGGTACTGCAAGAGAAGGACACCCCTTTGCTCATATTTCCTTTTCATCAGGAGAGCCAGAGCTCTGATGCCCCACAGGAAAGCAAATTGTGTTGCACCTGCTTTCTTCTGTCCCTGTGGAGGGCTTCTGGTGGTGGGAAGGGCAGCATAGCTGGTTTGGGATTTGCCAGAGTTATTTAAAGTCATTTAAAAGTCCTTTTTTTAGCTATGAAAGAAAACAAAAGGTAGGCTGAGGCCAAGTGGCCTCTTTGCTCCAGGGGTGGGATGGAGTTGGGATGGAGTCTGGCATGACTGTGTGGGTTGGATCTTCCTGTGCCTCTGGTATTTCTGTTGGTTTGTTGGCTATTATTTTTTTATTTACATTTTTTTTTTTAAGAAATTCCAGTAGTTATGATGCTAAATCTGAGCTGTAACAAGCGCTGTGCCAATGACATAATGTTTTGAGGTGGTTTTGTCAACCCAAGAGGCTTGGGGCTTTACCAGCCCAACAGAAGTGTCTGAGCTTTCACAGCAGGGCTGTGCCCACAGCTGCTCCTAACAAACAGCCCTCTGCCACACAAGCATCTCTGATGGCTTTCATCAGATCCGTGCTCTCTCCTCCCTGCAGATGGGGTCTTCCTGAAAAAGACCGTGTGTTTAGCTCCGCACTGAACATCTCTGGCAGCACATGTAGACTTGGCAGCCAGGGGTGTTTGGATGCGGGGGCTTGGGTGCAGGGTGACCTCCAGGGCGATCATGTGGGGTCCAGTTGCTGCTTTTGTTCCTGCAAGGGGGAGAAATGACACCCTGCCCTCCCTATGTCTTCTCCTGGGCACAGTGTTTGCGCCTTAAAAGCCCTTGCATCCCAGTGCCCACCATTCTTGCAGGCTCAATCCCACCACAAGGGGAGACCAACAGCTTTTAGCAAGGGCAGAAACCAAAAAAGCAGCACGTGGGAGCTGTCATTTTGCTGCAGATCATTGCTGTCTCTGTCCTTGCTTAGTCACTGGTTGGCTTGGACCCGTGGGGGGAACTCATCGCTCCTGTCAAGGGCTTTATTTATACTGCATTAATCTTCTGGTAGTGTAGAAGGAACTTAATGCATCATTTCTCATGACTGGTTTTTGAGCAGTGTTTTCACGCCAGGGGAAGCCAACCTCAGTTTTAGCACATGGGCTGTGGTGTCCCTGGTTAAATGCATTTACACCTGCTTAAGCTTTTGAATAAGATGATAGTGTTGTGAACCTCTGAGTGACCATCCTGAACAGAGCAGGTGGAAAGCAGCTGGTCCAACCTGACCCGACATCTGGGGAGCACCAGGAGGAAAGCACAGTATTTGAAGCTGTGGAGTAAAAATCCATGCATGCAAACTGCTTTGCACGTACGTGGCTGTGCTTTTTGCATGCCTCAGCTCATCATGAGCCTCATGAGCCCATCACCAACCAGCCTGGGTATTTCTTCCCTTTATGATCCAGAGTGACACTATTCCCACTGGGTCACTGCCATGACACAGGGCTGGCTGGCAGTTTGCTTTCAGGCATACTGCATTCCTAGTGAAAGCCTCAGCGGGTTGAAATCGTTTCAGATGAACTATGTGTTTCTTGTCTCTTGGTGCTTAGTCCTTTGGCCAACAAAAGCATTTTCATTCCTGGGTCCATTTGTAAATATTGGCGCCTCTTTTTGTCAGTGTTTGAGAGAAGTGATGACTGCAGACACTGCTGCATATGGCTCCTGTCCTTTTGTAGCCCTTCATGAAGTGGAGAAGCAGATTTTAGGTGGGAGATAATCTGAAGGAGAAGCAAGCATTTAATTCCTGTCAGTGGGAGGTTTAATGTGCCTCCTGCGTCTGTGGGGTGATTGGGAAAAGGAGTCATTTATAACACCTTGTAGATGTTGATTCAAGTTGCATCCAACTCTTAGTCGATGCTACTTGGTCACTAATAAGTGGCATTTGTTCTGCTGCTCCCTGAGTCCAGTTAACAGCTCCAGAGTATCTATTTCAAACCATTAACCTAACTTTGGGTCACTGGGGATGGCTTGCAGCAGTGCTCTGTTCCTCCAAAAGATGTAACCAGGTTATCCACTGTACCATACCCTAAGAAAGAAGGCAGTTACTTTCCAAACCATTAAATGCTTCACTCCAAGTTTTTCTCTGGACACAGAAGTTGTCCTCGTGCACTGAGACTTTTGGTACATCACTCTGGCCGCTCTTTGAAATACGGGTGTCTGTGGGACAGGAGAAGAGAGCCGTCCTGTGGTAGCCAGGCTCAGGAAGGGGCAGCTGGCTTTGTGGCCCAGCCGCTTTTTGAACCCCTTGGCTGCCTGCCAGGCAGTTTGACAAAAGAGGAAACATCTCAGTGCTAATTGCATTCCTGGAGGTCCCATAAAATGAGGGCAAGAGGGAGGAGAGGCCCCAGTGAGGGCATCACTTGTTTGCCTCTAATGAAGAGAGGCTGGCTCACTGGAGGCCAAGCTTCATTAGCTTCAGTGCTGCAGACCTATGTTTTCTCTAAGGGGGCTATGCAGAGTAGAACAGCATCGTCTTTACTTTGGTGCTTCTAGAGAAATTTCCCGTTAACCATAGACACTGTTACCTGGCTTCCTGTGTGCATGTCATTTGTGCACTCTTCAGCCCAGGACTGCAGTTGTGCACAGAACATTGCTACTGAGGTGCAAGTAAAGAGCACTCACCATGCTGCAGAACGTTTCCCCCTAAATACAAAGGATCTCATCCCGAAAATCCATACTGTCCAAGTGACACAGCGACTGCTGATGTTGGTGCAGCTTTGTCAGGTCAGGTCTTTTGTGGCTTCTCCATTTTTTTTAGAATTAGGCAATAAATCAGATTTATTAATGCTCCACAATTGTAAATCAAGCCCTGCAACTTCTCTCTAGCTCTTAGGAATCTGCTAACATCTTAACTGGTTAAGATGACTAAAGATTATAGCTGGCTAAAGCATAGTGAGACGGAGATACCTCAGAGCACAGAAACCAGGAGTCTGGCCTTGCTTGCTGGTACAGGGCTTTCAGGAGCACAAAAAGCTTGGGTCATCAGGTGTCAAATTTGCAAATACCCGCAAGTGCCAGAATCACTTCTGAAATGGGATTTAGGAAGTGACAGCTCACTGATAATCTGTGGTTTATTTCACAGAGAGTAGCCAAACTGATGTGCAACGCGGCTCCAGCTGCCCTGCAGAAACCACTTCAGAAACTGCTGAGGATGTACAAGTCTTAAGTATTTGTTCTGAATGCTTCCCTTTCCTAGTTTTATAAAATGGGGAAGCACTGTGAGGTTTTAGCCTGTGCTGAGGTCCAGTGAGATGAGGCTTTTCTGTCTGTTTTAACACAGCTTCAAATTAGAAATCTCACTCCTGCTTCTGCAGTTTGTTTCTGGCATTCCCTGTCCCAGGCACTGTAGCGGTGTTTAGCACCGCTGTGTTTGCAGGTCTGTGGGATGATGTGGGACTGTGATGACTTCAGTGCTGACACAGCAGTTTCTTGTTGTGCGATAGGGTCCCGCTCTTTGAGAGCAGTGCTCAGGTTTGATGGCACTGCTAGTGTCTGTACCCTGGGGTTTCTAGTGGGGTCTGTTACCATACAAATCACTGTGCCCATGGACACATCTTATGAAATAGACTTTTTTCCATACTTATCTTTGTAGTTGTTATTCACCTACCCAGTGGCAGTGCCTGAATGGAGGATGCTGGTGTGCAGTTGAAGGCTCAGATATGAGGATAAAGGTGATCCAGCTTTAACACTTTTTTAATTGTCTTAATTCTCTTCATTCCTAGTGTGAAAGTTTTTACCAGAAGCTGCTGTTAAGAAAGAAATGGGTAATATTTGATTTATTAATCTCTGAGGTACAGGTTATGGGCTGAGTGTGGTTTGGGGAAGAAGGGGAGCTTGCCTGTGCCCACTGCCTGTGGTGATGCCAAGGAGTGGGGGATGGCATTAAGTAAATTTAGCCTCTGCCAGAAGGGAAGAGAGTGGCTTGTGGCAAAAAGAGAATAAGGAACAGAGCCTAAACCACATCTGCAATGTTTTCTTTTAAGTCATGTCAAGTCTTGTCATCTTCAGGCTTTTGATTTGAGGAATTTAGTTTTTTTCTTTTTAATTTAGATTGTGTAAAAAGTTGGAATCTGGGCACTGCCCAGTAAAAAAGGACCTGAAGAGGAGAGACAAAAGGACCATATAAGATGTGGAGGTTAAGAATAATCCTTTATTTAATGCTAACTGCTTGTGCAGCTGGGGGCCATGCAGCAGCAGAGGAGATGCGGCTCTGTCTCTGGGACAGCTGCCCCGCAGGTCAATCCTGCTCTGGTCCCCAGGCTGGAGGAGGATTGGGAGCACACCTCTACCAGCATTTTAAGGCTTATTTTGGTGATAGAGCATGCAGTGTCGGCTCAGGTCACTGTGGTGCAACCTTGCATTGCCAGTTGCTTCATTAGCGGTCCCAGTTATTAGCAGCAGGTGGGAAGCTCATGAGAGGGGGCCAGGCAGTGGCTGTATGTGCTGTCAGGACTGCAGAGCATGGGAGGGTGGTTTGGGGTGAGCTGAACCTGGTAAAGTCTCTGAGCCCAGACCCTTTTCTATGAGGATTATAGGACTATGAGTGTCTCTTTTCCCCACCAAACAGCAGGGTAGAGGACAGGGAGCTGAAAACCATCTGAGGGTGGGCTAGAAAATGGAGAGGTATGTGTTGTCACGCTGTGTGCGTCACTGGGTGCCCATTGCTCCTTCTTAGCAGTCAACAAACCTGGTTTCAGGCACCTTGAGGTCTTCTGCCTAAGGTCTTCTGCCTACAGAGCTGCTGCACAGCCCAGGAGGACCTCTTGGCCAGAATAAAAAGGAGATGGCACTGCAGTAACATCTCTCTTAAGATGTGGTCAAGAATGGGAGTGCTTGTGCCTGGTGTCCCTGCTGGGTGGGCATGCCTTGCCAGCTGACATCCCCCCTCCACCCCTGAAACATTTTGTTTCAACAAGAATAGACTGCAAACATTGAATAAGAAACAAATCAACTGTGGGACCTCCACCGTCCTCTTCTTTTTTCAGGGTTAAACTGCAAAGCTGAATATGTCCCATTTACTCTTATCACATGGATTAGTGTGAAAAAATGTAAGGCTTAGGTCAGGTCTGTTTACTCACATCCTGTGGGTCAACTTAAAGAAATGTAAGGTCCAGGTCAGCTGGCAGGGCTGAGATGGGGATTAACTGGAAGAGCAGTCAACTGAATTCACCGGCATCCCTCTCTGACCAGCACCACTCTCACCCTGCACACATGCTCCCTGCAGATGCTGTTTGGCCTTGTGTCCGATGTAATTCCTCTGCATGCTAGCACTAAAAAACTCCTTCTTACTTTTTTTTCAAAGTGTGTTTGTATAAACCAGGTTTTTTCTGATGTCAGTTGTTGATATTCCTGCATTCCTGCTTGACCTCCTGCAGAGAGTGGGGGCTCCCATGCCATTGCAACCCTCTGGGGAGGCAGGGTGTGATTGCTCAAGCAGTGATTTGGGAAACGTTTCCACATGCAGGGAAGGAACTGTGGAGGAGCCTGATGCCGCTATCACGTGTGGAATGTTGGCTTTTAGGGCTCTGGCAACAGGAGCTGGTGGACAAGCCCTGGGGTCACCCCGAGCTGCTTCCCACGGTGCCTTCCTGAAAGGCCAAGTCTGGCCGTGCTTGACCTGGGGACAGTGAGTTCTGAGAGCAACACTCGAAACCTCTCAGCCTTTAATGGGCAATGTCACTGAGAATCTCACCACTCTTTACACAGTGTGAAGAGGATGAGAAATCACAGGAATGCGTATGGGACATGCTTATGCATTGTGGGCAGCACGTGGTGCTCTGTGTTTGCATTGTACCCTTGCTGGGGTGGCACCTTCTGTGATGGGAAGTATTAATGCCCTGTCCTGGGCTCCCAGATAATTTGAAAGGGTGGAAAGAGACTCCCCAGGAGCTGTGCGAGTGGCTGGCTGGCTTCATCACCCTCTTTAGCAGTATTTGATTTTTTTCTTGCAATCAAAGGGCTCCTGAGCATCAACCATTATTGTTTTAGAGAGCTGGATCCGAGGCAGTGAAATGGGGGAACTCACACCTTGGTGTGTTACTGCTAACTATTGATACCTGTCACCATGTGTCAATGAATTGCTTGTTATATGTAACAGAGAAGATAGGGAGGATTTTCATTTGAAACACATCTTCTACTAATACAGGCTTTCTGGGTCACGTGGATGGCCTTTGGCTCAGACACTAGCTTCTTCCTCTTGGCAGTCCTGCATCAAAAGAGATTGGCACCCTGTAAACCACCGTCTCAGAAGGGGCCTGTCTTTAATGCTGTATCACTGGTGTCTCCACAGCCAGCCTCTCAGTCTTGAGAGCTCCTTCAGTCTTTGCAGGTGGTTTTGAGGTCTCTCTGTCTTAAGCTACCAAATTCAGCAGATCGG
>JANHGB010048022.1:0-28173 GCA_026283785.1 Coracopsis vasa
GGAGATTTAGAATAGATATTAGGAAAAAATTCTTCGCTATGAGGCTGGTGAGACACTGCCACAGGCTGCCCAGAAAATCTGTGGCTGCCCCAGCCCTGGAAGTGTTCAAGGCGAGGTTGGATGTGGCTTTGAGCAACCCAGTCTAATGGCAGGAGTTTGGAACCTCAGATGATCTTTAGCTTTCCTTCCAACACTAAACATTCTATGATAAATACGAGACATTTAATAATTAAAAATAAACTGGATTTCTGAGTATATTCCTAACTGTGCTAGAGTTGTCAAACTTCACCTTAGCTTAAGATCTTCTCCATTGTGATTAATTTTCTAATCACTGGCACTCCTGATGCACTTTCTGACAAGTACTAGAAAAAAATCACAGTCTATTTTTAACTACTGTCTTTTGTAGGATACTCTCAGTTCAATAATTTTATATATTTAGGAAGGAATTTTCTTAGTTTTCACTTTGATAAACATGTGATCATATCTTGCAAAACACAGTTATGCTTTCATGAGACTATCTGTGAGTTAAACATTCTTTAGGATTAAAAATTAGAAGGAATTACAGGGTATTTAATATACCAAAAGTCCTCTTCTAAGATGGTTAACTCGGCAGGTGTCACAGACTGAGTTTTAACTGTACTGGTTGAATGCTTACAGGTAGGAAATCGAAGCCAATCATAGAAAGAACAAGACAGTTTTGCTCTTAAATGCCTGGTGGGGATGAAGAAGGCAGTAGAGACACAATTAACTGGGGCAATAGTAAATGTGCTTTTTTTCCTCTACAGAGTTTAATTGCATGATATAATATAATAAATAATAAATATATACTATTATATATATTATATATTAATTTATAAAAATAACCAAGCTTTTTTTTTTTTTAAACACTTTTTGTATTTCTATAAAATTACATGTGGTTACACTGTCTCCCCCCTATTAATAAAGTTGAAGCTAGCAAGATACTTTCTGCCCCAATGGCATTGTTGTTATAAGAAGCTATAATAATAGGCATTTTGCCTATTTTCTCGTTTTCAGTTCACCTCTAGATCTAAAATAACCCATCAGAATTTGTTTGTTTAACTACATATGCTTGATGTCAAATTTATGGATTTCTGTTGCCTAAGCTGTTCTTTTTTCTTTCTGGAGCATACATACAATCGTAGCTTCCACTGGTAAGATGCCATCCTTTACACAGTCAGTTCTTGCTGCTGGATCTCTGCTTCAGGCTTTGCTTATTTTCAATTTTCAGTGAAGATTAGCCAGAACCAAGGATTTGAACCAATTTTAGCTCTTTTCAGTGTAGGATTTCCCCCAGATGTGGTAATGGTCTCATTGTCAATCTCATCCATCCTGTGTTTCTATGTAGAACACAGTGCTAAACAAACATGGAATAAGAGAATCAAAACTACTATTTATCAATTTTAAAAACACAGTAAGCTCAGGTGGCAGGAGTATTAAGAAAGAAAGTCACATTTTGCTCAAAATAGAGAGGGAAAAAAAGGAACATGCTGACAGGCATGCAAGGACACACTCAGTTTTAGGCCCCAAATCTGAGTTGCAATAGAGTTCTTGTAAATATTTCGACAGTGCTGGAAGCATGCAGAGCAGGACTGCTGGTTTCAATTTTAAGCAGTCTCACTAAGAAAGATGTGCATCATTTCCAAGAGCACTTCACTGTGCTCTTACAAGAAGATGGTAAAATTAACTTTAAAGAAAGTAAAAATAATTGGGAAAATAAGTCAGCAGAAGAAAAACTGGAAGGATACATGATAAAAGCTTTCATAGATCTAAAATAGATAACTATTATGAATATTTCATATGTCAAGCAGATCCAGAATGAAAAGAAATTATTCTCCCAGTCTACTGTAGGTAAGGGATGAAATAATTGGCTAAAAATACATTAAGACAGTCTTGTTGTAGGAGTTGTTACTGACTTTAAAGAGTTTTCATGAAAGCATCGTGGAATCTCTGTCATCATAAAGAATTTTCTGGTTGCTTGTTTTGTTTTATTTTTAATAAAAGGGCAAACACTTGCACATCAACAATGACCCAGATGTAATTATTGCTGATTTTACTGTGGGTTAGGCAGGTAATCTCTTCCAGTTCCTTCCAGCCTGTGCTATATAACTTCATGAACCTCCTTAGTAAAACCTGAGACAAACTACTAATGCTGGTTTTCAGCCATTTCTATCTTTATTGACTCAAACCCACGTATTATAATTGCTGCTTTTTATTAAAATAAAGTATTCCTATTTTTTCTATTAACTTTCCTTCCAAGATCGAGCTCAACCTGCCACTTGGCAATTCTTATTTTAAGTTTATGTTAGAAGATATGATTTTTTTTTGTTTATTGGTCCCTCTATTAGTATACTAACCTCTGTTTACTTCTAATGTCTTTCTGGCAATGTTTATTTACCCATAATGTTTTCCCTTGTAAAGATTTTCTTTATCCTAGAGATAAAATAAATATAAAAGATAAAATGTCTAAGAATCAAAGAAAAAGAAGGTTTAACAGAATTTCATTATTAGTCTCCATTAATATTCTTTATTTGGCTTATAATAGGTTTTGATCTTGGTTTTCTTTTTTTAAGATTGCCTTCTTCATCCCCTTTTTTTTATTTTTAGGGTGGGGAGATTGCAAGAATCATAGAATGGTTTGGGTTGGAAGGGATCTTTAAAGATCATCTAGTCCAACTCCCTTTGCAATAAGCAATGATGACATCTTCAACTAAAGATGGATCATCTTCAACTGGACATCTTCATTTGGAAGATGGACATCTTCAACCAAAGACAGACAGGGCTCAGAGCCCTGTCCAGCCTGATCTTGAATGTTTCCAGGGATGGGGCATCTACTATCTCTCTGGGCAACCTCTCAGTGTTTCACCACCCTCATTTAAAAAAAAAAAATATTTCTTCCTTATACTTAGTCTCAATCTACCCTTTTCTACTTTAGAATACTACCTGTTGCTCTATCACAACAGGCCCTACTAAAGTCTGTCACCATCTTTGTTATAGGTTTCTTTTAAGTATTGAAAGGCTGCAATAACGTCTCCCCTTCTCTTCTCCAGGCTGAACAACCCCAACTCTCTCAGCTTTTCCTTAGAGGAGAGGTGTTCTAGCCCTCTGATCATTTTTGCGGCCTTCCTCAGGACCCTTTCAACAGGTTCATGTCTTTCTTGTGCCAAGGACTCCAAAGCTAGATGCAGTATTCCAAGTGTGGTCCCACCAGAGCAGATTCTCATAATGAAGGAATATTAGTTGTGTATGCACAGTGTCATGTACTTGCTAACATTTCACACGAACTCATTCACATAGTCCTGGCTTTGCTCTCAGTTTCTTTTTCATGAGCATTCCTGCTTCTGGAAAACAAGAGCTTTCCTGTTTACAAGGTGTTCTTTTTGCCTATATAAGGAATGTAATTTAACTAGGATAGGACTGCTTGGTGTTTGCACCTACATGCCTGATGCATTAGTTTCGTCATCACACTAGGTAACCGAACAAGGAAAGTACATTTTGGTATTCTGTGTTTTCATCTGTTCTAAGTCTTCAACCTGCAAGTGTGGACTTCCTCCAATGGATTCAGAAAAAAGGATGTTGCTAAATACAAATAATATAAACTTCTAGCAAGTCTGGCAAGTCTTTTAGTGTTTCATTCAAAAGTCATCAAGATAAAAATCTTTAAAATATATCTTTAAATGATTTTACATACTGTTCTTTTATTTTTTAAACTATCATGTAGCTTGTACTGATTTTCTACAGGAGACTTTAAGAGTATCACTGTGTTTCATTTATTAAACGTCATATCCTGTAGGAAAAGGCTATCTGCAGAATTCCAGACTTTATTTCAAAAGTAGAAAAAGACCTTGGCACTAATGATAAGTCTGTTGCCTAAAGTGTATCCATTTACCATTGATTTCCCATACTGAAACTCTGGAAATGCACCAATGAAATGGAATTTGTGACAACTGAGTTATCTAAGAAAGTAGAAGTGCTTCAGGGCACACATAATTCAGAAGAAAATAAGCACATTCCACTTGCTAATGACTTTTTTCTTTTTTTTTTAGCACAGCACAGAAATATATTGTTAATATCCTTAGGAAAGGAATTGTCTGCAGGATTAACATAGTTCCTGTAAATCCTGAATACGCTGATACATATCTGTGCAGATGTTAAACTCATTCTTTTATTAAGAGATTTGTATGATTGTTTTCCTTCTTGAGATTATCCTCATGTCATAATGGCAGAGCATACCTTAGTTCTTATGGAGAAAAAAAAAAAACCAACACAACAGAAAAGTATATACCATAAATCTTTTAAAATGTTAAGATTTTTTAATGAGTATATGAAAATGTTATGTTCAGTAAAGGAATCAAACCCTAAAATATTTCATTAAGATTACTGACTTACAGTTTGCACATAGTCAATTACACTGATTTACAGTTTGTACATAGAAATGAACTACATACCTTATTATGTCTTTCAGTTACTTGCAGATTTTACATGCTTTTTCCTAGAGCTTCATTACAAAGCTAGTGGCATCATTCTGTATGTGTCTGATTAATTTTACCTTCTGTTGCATTTTCCAAAAATACAGAATGCAATTTTCTCATCATTAAAGTTGAGACTGGAGATACTGCATTTTGGGTAAAAAGCCCAAACAAAACAACAACAATATACTTTTACCTGTATTGATTTTTGCTAGTAATGTAATCTGTATGACAAATATAAGCATATCTGCTTTTGCCTACCACTTTCAAGTAGAGGAAGAAGAGATTATGCTGTAGTAAGGAGACAAGTTTTCATTCCATCTAAAATACCAGACATTAACAGTCTATTTACAAGGAAAAATCGATCTGTCATCAAAATAAGGCCAGGACAGAAGATAAATAAACAATTTATTGATATAGACAAAGAAGTTAAGTTCAGGATGTATTTTACTTTTTCTTATCTTTGGCTAATCTATCATTATTATACAAACGTACTAGGTGGAACGCTTTATAGTATTTTCCTGTGGAAATTTATCACAAACACAGATTTTACTTTTTTTTCCCCAAAATATTTTTTTCTATATAGATACAGAGTTTTAATTGAAATAAAAATCTTCTAAGTAGCATGTCTTTACTATTTAATTTTAAAAGAATTCTGTATGAATTCTTACTAGTCTTATGGGAAGATATCAAAGCAACATCATACTTCAGTTTAAAATAAAAAAAAAATGTTTTTATTTTTTTCTGTGATGTAAATAATTTCTAGGTTACAGAAGCTTTTAAAAAATAAATTAAGGTATAAATATTGACAAATTTATAAAATCTCAGGTGAAATCCCAATCCTACTGAAGTAAATGGCTTCCAAATAAATGTATGAGTTCCTGTAGCCCATCATTCACAGTATGGACAAATGTGTCAATCAGAAACTCCACCACAGGAGCCAGGATACAGATGTTTTCTGCATCAGAATAATGAAAAATAAAGACCACTGCACTACTCTATCTGCCCTGTTTAATAAATGGTACATCTCAATAGTGGGGAATAACTTCCTCTATAGCAGAATTGATCTGGAAAAAGCTTTCTGGCATCCGCCAAGAGCATCCCAGTGATAAAGATAACTGCACAGATTTGTGCTCATTCACTAGTCCTCTTTGATGCCTCTATGCATTCAACCCATATGTATGCTCCATACCTCAAAAAGGGCAACCTGGACAAGTCAACACAGATCTCATGAAAACCATGGTGTCAGTGAGTCGGGAATTCTCTTATGCCTTTCCATTGCTTCTTTATACATTATGCGACAAATCACTATCGCTGACAGAGGCAGTAATATTATAACACAACTCTTTTAAATATTTTAGTAATGAGACTTTGTTTCTATTTTTTAAAAGATTCATCATTTTAGTGTCTTGCACACCAATATCAAAACACACTAAAAAGAAAACTGCAATTAAAATGTAGTAGCTCCAAGACTGTGTGACCTTAATTTGCTGGCAGCTCACCAAATACAAAGTGCCACAGAACAAATGTTAATGCAAGTAAGCATGAAAAAAGCTGCATAACTTTCTTAATGTTGTCAGACAGGTAAACAGTAGGGAAAAGGCTTTTTAAGAATTTCTAGCAAAAATAATGGAAGCAATGAAATGAATTAACCTGAAAATGGAGCTTAATACACATAAAAAGCCAAGCTTTTAGCAATTGCAAAGCAGTGAAATCAGGAACTGGGACATTCAGTCTTTTGCCACAGGCTTTCCAAGTGGTAAACATTCAATTGTTATGTTTTGTTTAATGTTTTAGGAGCTAATTCCCAAATGAATAAAATGAAATTCTTTTTCATACAGGTTTTCCAAAATACATCACAATGCAAATGTAACCATATTTTCAGGGCTTGATGGTCATTATCCAGAAGTCTAAAGCCATAGCCAGTATTTTCTATATGTTTTCTGATAGTTGCAAATTAGTCAGGGAAAGGTCCCTCATGATGTGACTACCAGACTGTAAATTATTTAAAGCAGGAAAAATGCATCTTTTGTAGGCATATACTCCAATGTAAACTCTGCTTGCCCAGTTCTAGGAATAAAGAAAAGCCTGATTAAACACTATGAAATAGACAGGGGCAAATTCTACAATTGGAAGGAAAATACATTGGGAATTCTCAAAGAAAGTGTTCAGACTACTTGGGAGTCTGGTAGCACAAAACTTTCTGATAATCTTTTCCTACTTAAATAATTAATGAATGTGCATAAAGTCACTCCTCACATATTTGAGTCAAAACTTTGGAAACAGTTATTTAAAATTAAGATATTACAATAACAAATAATCAGTTTGACCCGTACTTGACCATGGGCAGTTATTTCTAACAAGTTCAGAATAGTTTGTACATTCATAGACTAGCACTGCACTTCCTAATTTTGTCAGACTCAAGTTGTGCCTTGTAACTGCTCTGTGTAACATCCTGTGTGTGGCACAGCTTCACCTGAATGATGTCAAACTTTGTGAGGAAAATAGTCTAACACTGGATGAAGGATACATAACTAAGAAAGCCAAGTCTGATATTTGGAAGCCGAGTTTGTTGGCTCCATAGTAACCACTTCACCTCACTGTCTATGCAGACATGCTTTGCATTTTAGTTCATTTTTACAGACTTGCTCTGTTGTTTACTTTCACTGTTTCTGTGAAGAAATGTAGACAGAATTAGTACAAAGCTATCACAGGACAAGACAGGCTCAGATTCTGAATGGACTTTTTGAAAAGTATTTTCAAAATTCCATGCTTATAGTCAACATAATAACATAAACATGCAGACAAAGGGTAAGGTTTATTGCTTCAAATAACGAGTTTGAAGAGTTGCTGCACTGTACCAAGTGGTTACTACTTAGAAAAACTAAAATTACTACTCTGAAAACATTTCCTCTAGTTTCTGTAAGTACAATGGCTAAACCTTGCTGAATCATCTGTAAAACCAGCTCAATGTATTTACATAAGCAGCAGCAAATGTCCCCAGAGTAGAAGACAGGAATGAGAAATAGGAGAATTCTTTTGCTACCTGTGAGATCCATTCATACAACTTCAAGATTCGCATCCCGACTCAGTTCTCCCATTGCACTGGGCACCCATGACCAGTGTGTTAGAATATCCACATAGAAGGCGTGAAGGCTTGCTGAGTGAAGCATCACTGGGCTACCAACTTAAAACTTTTATTAAATGCTTTGTGAAAAAGCTATTGACACATTCAGATTTGACTACATAATAAACTAGCCCCTATAATGTTCATCATAAATATGCTCTCCTCAAGACAAAAGTTACATGATTATGGCTCTGCTCTCATGAGTAATCAGCCTGGTCATAGTACTACTGAGGATGAAGCTGCTGAAGAGGAGCTCCCAGCAAGTACAGGAAATGTTTACCTCCCCGCAAAAATTATTTTGACCCCATATAAGCATGAAACAGTACAGAAGTACAATTGTTTCCTCTTGATCCTGGTGACAAGCAATGGATGGCAGTGCCAATATTTCTAACAAATCTCAGTCTAAAATGTACAGTGCCCTTAAACAACTCATTTTAGCTTCATTCTAATAGTGGATCTTACCCACTTTGCTGGATGAGAGACGAGTGAGAATTATTTTTTTTTTTTTAATAAATTAGATCATTTTCTGTAAACTACGCAATGACCTACAATTATCTCTCTATACAAATATTTCATACAATTCATATGTCATGCTAACAGGGATGCCACTGGGTCAGTGACATGTAACTTATATTCTGCACTATGCTGATTCCCAGCAGTCCTTAAGTGATGACATATCAGTGCAATCCTCCTGTACATCAAATTTCTAAGAATTTCAGAATGAGCCAATACTGTTACTTAACAAAAGGCAGAGATGCTCCTTTAAATTCCTGAAATAAACTTCTTGTGCTCATCAATTTGTAAGGCTCACTCAAAATTACCATTTCTCTTCAGACACTAGAAAAGCAAACAGTCCAGAGCAGTGATAAGTTACTGCTCAAGTGTGCACTGAAAAAGGGATTCCCCTTGACCTGGCTAGAAGTTCTGTAGAAAACATTTGTACAGAACATTAAAATTAAATGCATTTGCATTTGTATTACTGAACAACACTGACAATACTGACAGTTTAAAAAATACCTCAGAAGGTACATTAGCTGCATTTGTACTTCTACTACACCAGCTGCAAAAAGAGAACACTTTATACTGAGATCACATCACATGGAGTAAAAAACCTAAATCTAATAAGGTTTGAAAGGTTACTGGAAAGCTTTCTTTTCAGTACCACTCTTCTCCCATACAGTATTTATCCTTTTTTTCCCCAAAAATTAGCAACACTGTAATACATTGTTTGCATACTCACAAATGTCATGCTAAATGCTTCTGAGAGCTATCAATACTATAGCCGTTACAAGCCAAACACTTAATCTATTTTACATTTTTTTACCCTACATTAGCCATATTTGCTCTTGACATATCTTTGGAATGAAGTGACGGCTGAGGTGGCTGGCTGGGTGATTATCTTAAATTATTAACTCATCCCAGCCAGTCATTAACTCAGAGAAACGACCAGCTGCTCAGAAAACAATACTGAATTCATGGGTTTGTGTCAGATATGGAAGATGGATTCTTACACTGCACAGACGAAGATTTGGTAAATATTAACAGACATCATAGGAGAATTATTTGGCAATAAAATACATTGTCATATATTTCATTAAAAGCATAAGCAGGTGCAGCACAGATTTAATTAAATGAATTCTGCAATGAACAATAGGACACATCACTAAAATAGTATGTATTTTAACTGTGGTTCCTAAATAATGAATGCCCTGTAACATTATAAGCAAAGATCACAATGTGTAACCTAACTGACCTGGGGCTGAACCTACACTGGCCCCAAACACAGGCCTGACCTCAGGTTCTCCATATGATGTTTGGGAAGCACAGGCAAAGTTCAAAAGTACAGTTAAACACAAGACCCTAAACCACAAACGAAAAACTCCAAACCCACAGATTTAGATATGAACTACCTAGTAATTGTATCCACAGTGGGGGCAAGAGAAAGGGGAGAAAGAACTGAAGGAAAAGTTCTGCATTTTCATGAGTCATCTAAATTAAGAGGTACATGCCCAGATGACAGAACACAAAGATGGGCTTAACAAAGGCAGAGAGACATTGAAGTTTTTATAGGAAGAAAATCTGAATTTACATACCAGACCACTGGCAGCAATGAAAGAGCCTACAGTGGAGAAAGAACAGGCTAATCGATGGGACAATAGTATACAGTAGATGGGGAACTCTGGCTGGGACTGTTTTCTATCAGAGCAACTCAACAGCTGGTTTGGGGCTCATTCTCTTCATTATTCGTTTCTCAAAAGCATGCGATTGCTAATGAAGCCTGTTACTATAAAGTTAGAGGCTTTGTAAATACAAAGGCCTTACTGTAAATACAGAGGAACTCTTAAGGAAACACAAAGGAGACAACATATAGCCAACCCAAGTGCACATAAACAAAAAGCTGTGTTCTTCAGAACTAAGTTGAAGTGAGCCAACCATGAGAAAGATCCGAGCATAGCACTATCATAGAATGATTAAAGCACCTATTTATGAAGTAGCTGTTGAGAAGGCAACCGTAATTCCAACATGTAGCTTCCTCTGAAAAGGAAAGACAGGACACAGATAAGACATCATGTAGAATACAGCGTTCCAGCCTGATCAAATTAATTCCTCTGAATTTTGCTCCTAATTTAGAACTGCTAGATTTGAATCTGGTGTTTCATTCAACTTTGCACAATATACGCTGGGTCATGCCAAAACACACTGAATAGTCCAGTTTCAAGAAAGATTACTCAAATTGGAGCAGGTGCAATGAAGGGCCATTAGATGATCAAAAGAACATAGAGTCTATTTTGCAGGATTCAGACAGACTGGCATATTTAGACTAACAAAAAAAGGATGAGACTGCTTTCTATAAACACATCAGAAGGGTAAATACTGCAAGAAGAAAAGCTGATTAAACCAGAGAACAGTACTGGCACAAAAAGAATTTGTATTCATTGGCTAGGAATTGACTTAGGAGTGAAAATAAGAAATCTTCTGGCTACGACAAAAATGAAGAAATATCTTCTTGAAGTAACCTTCTACAAGGACAGCCACAGCAAAGGCAGCTTTGAATGTTTATGAACTACAGTCTGTGATGTAACTGATGACCATGACAGAGGAGTGAATTTGACCTGAAGAAAACTGTTTCATTCTATACTCCCTCACCCAACACTCCCCCACCCAGCCCAGGAAACACCAGCTGAAATAATTCTAAATTATGTAGCAAAAAAAAAAAATCTATCTGCTGCTAAACCCAGCAGTGAAAATATACCCCCCAGTAAAAGAAACATTGCAACATAAAGAATCTGAAGAGCTTGACAACTGATTGGGGGTTTGCAAAACTAACACTATAGATTAATCCTTGTATTGTAAGAGAAGCTCAGCACAGAAAACAGGGCGTAGACATTGTGCCTTTTTTGACCAATAGGAATACACTGGGTATTGAACTAACTTTATGCACATTTTTACACATGATGACAATTATTCCTATCACAGTACTAGAACCTGTAATCAAGGACAGGAAGAGAGCAGTTCCTTAAACTACACACAAAAGGCAAATCTGAGGCGGGATGGCAGCTGACAAAGCTGCAAGCAGTGGTTCAAATTAAGCACCAGACCACTATGTACCCACAAGATTTTTAGGCTTTTATTTGTAATTAGTGTGACAAAGCTATTTGGTATGAAAATGTGGCCCCAACCTGGGAGGGGAAAAAGTAATCAGAAATTATCAAGCACTGGCAGTAAATTTTTCTTTTTGATCTAAGAAATGGTGGCCAGTAACATCAGAACTTGAGAGCAGCAACCTCATTGTGTGTACAGAGGTTATGAATCCACTCGGTAATTTTTCACTATACCAGCTGCTTTGATGTTATAAGATTTGTTTTATAGCAAATATTAGCTGAATATTAGCAAACATTAGTGTCACTGAAGATACATGGACTCAGAAATCTAAGCAAAAAAAAGTTAAATGTAATAGAGCTCATTTGCGAGTGAGTCTGGCTTTTCTTTAAAATAAGCACTCTGAAAATTACATTACCAAAGCATTACTCTGAATCATTTGAAATAATATAATGCTTCCAAGTTAAATTCCTAAACAAGATATACTATCAATTTCATTTCGTTAACTAAATCTTCCAATAACACCTCACTTAGCAGGTCCCTGCAGAGAACTGCAAACAGTCTGCTTTGGTGCAGTAACCACAGCAATTTCACAAAGGCTGGTAAACGGCAGCATGCGCGTCCACCTTAAGAGCCGCTACCAAACCTCTAGAATCCATAAGGGAAAGAAATGCATGCCCATGTAGCTAACACAATCCAGTAAGTCCCCTTTTCCTTAAACAGTAGGCGACACTGCCTCAAAGGCTGTAAGAAAATGTGTATGGCAACAAGCAGACAGAGAAACAAAGAAATACTTGTTTCCATCATTGTGAGAACAAGATACACCTATTAAAACACAGTCTGTATAAGCTCTTGTGCATTCTGATCACCGTGGCATATCCTAAGAATGAAAAGAACTTCAATGTGACCTATATTCTATGTCTTCTTAGAGTCTGGGAAGCACCCTTGAATCTAATTTTAAAAGCTACTGTGTAAAACCAATTAGGGTAGGATCCACTAAGCGAATTACTTCTGAAGGCCTCTCCTGTGACAAGCTACAAAGATGAAATGGCTTTGTAGATTTACTGCCTAATAAAAGGAAAGGAAAGGTTTGTAAAATATGAAGAAGAATGTACTAGCTTTTTCAAATGAAGGTGAGATGTAGAATTTTAGTTACATCATATTACTGTATTATAAATCTTTTTTATTTCTAGGTCGTATTCTCACTACACATTCTCTTATACCTGCATTATTAAAACTCCTCTAAAAAATTAGCTGCCAATTTCATCCCTTTACTATCTGATCTTGCTAAAAGAAAATATGATTATTAGAACACTCCTATAAGTTAACACCAGCATTTTAATAAATGAAATTGTAATGCAACAATGAAATCATGGAAAGCTATCACGAAAAGGGTGATCAAATTCTTTGTATTAAATACAGTATGTTTCACTTGGAGAAAAATCTGTGGCTTTGCTAAACTTGCCAACACCACACACACACATACACACTCCCTGCTGCCTTTTAATTAATCCTGTGGGACAAATTTAGTTTTTACTGTAAAACCTAGTAAATGAAGTGTGCATAATGATTTTTTTAAAATCTTAAATTGCTCTTTTAATTAAATGGTAATTTCCTGAGCATACTGTACTGTCTACTCAAGTGACATTACTGAGCACCCCAAATGGCTTCCACACTACAGGAAAAAGAGAAAAAGGAGTAGATATAAGAAACAAAACCCCACCGTGGGAAGTAGGAAAAAAAAGTATCACTGGTTGTAACAGGACTGGGGAGAGGGTCAGAGCCCTCAGCGCTTCATAAATAGATTTTAAAATAAAGGAGCTGACATGTGGCAATACAGCTTCTATATTGTAACATCATGACTTGGGCTCTCCTGACTTGCATGGTTCCTGGAGAAGCATGTTACAGGGATTAAATCCCTTTGAATGTTAATGTGTTCCTCTTTTGAACCACAAAGAATATTAATCCTCCTCCCCTCATGTACCAACAGCTGCACTGTTTTTTCCTGCTTGACAGAGTGGAACCAGATAGCATGGCATGATTGACCTGAATGTAAATATTGCTCCTTGGTTTGGAACTGCTCACTTTCTGCAGGAAAACCTAGGAACCTCTTGCTATATCAGAAAAACTATAAAATCATTTTTTACCATATTGAAAAAGTTAACACACTGTACAATCCCTTGAACATTTACAGTGGCAAGTATAGGAAGTCAGACTGGAATGCTCCCAGAGAAAGCCCTTGCATGGGTATATACATGCATATATAAATCTATAGATTATGGAAAAGTGAACAGCTACAGTTGGGTTCAGGCATGATTCCAGCGTATACATCTAGAAACATACACAAAATCTTTATGAATCAATCTTAATCCTACACAGAACTCATTCGACTACTTCACACCGTTTGAGAAAGTACTCCAACAAAAGCTAGATAATGTAAGACAAGAATATGCAGGCTGACCATAAAACAATTCCACTAAATTTCCATTATCAAAACAAATATTTTCACACATTTGAATAGTCCTAAATCAGATCAACTGTCAGAGTGCTTTTCATTCAGATTTGAACATACCACTGACTGATAAGCTAACACAAAACCTGGTCTCTACATAATCCTTTAGAATCCCAAACTTCAAAGCCAGGATACAAATCTCATTATATTTACTATTCTGAATGTTTCCAGATATTTTACAATCATTTTCACATTTTGACTGTTTCTACACTTTGAATTATTTAGAAAATACCAAGACTGCAGAAGCAGGTTATACATAAATTAATAAGAAACTGGCATAGTTTCTGTTCAGAAAATAGATTATGCTGATTGATTAATTAATGGATGTTTCCAATCCATTAAAAAAAAAAATTCCTCAAAAGACCATCAGCTTTCTGACACTACTGCAATATTGGAGCCTTTGGCAAAAATTATTATTTACTATTTACAGTTAATGCACACTCTGCTGATGCACTTTTCAAAAATCATGGTACTACTGAGGATGTCTAAGAATGTTATGCTTTATTTATTTCTGTAGTTCAAAAGCAGCCCAACTTGTTAGATACTGTACAGGCTTAAAGTGGTTAAGACAGAAGAGAGCAAGTACTTCCATATAAACTACAAATGTTAGTATTGTACATAACCTGGCCAACGAACTTAACATGACAATTGCAGTGCACTTTTAGAATAAAGATGCTTAATAACAATCTACTATCTCATATTTATGATATGAGTTATAACTAAAGACTAAGTTATTAATAATCACAACGCTATTTTAAACAGAAATATGACTGCATTTAGGATTATATTTACTTAAAAATGTATTTATGCATATGTATTCTTTTCAATTCATCTTGGATACTTTAATAGAGATAAAACTCTTGATTACCTTGCATTTTCCACTGAGGTACCACTACACCCAAAACCATAAGGTTAACAGTCTGCTACATGCGTGAGGGCTCTTCCCCCAGGGTTAAACCAAGGTAATTCAAGGTAGATTGAGTGTGCAGCAGTGGATTTGTAACCTGAGACTGAAACCTGTATGAAGACAGTTGCATAGCATTTGCCATGCTGCACCTTGCTACCTGTCTGTCCATGGAAAAACAAGCATATCCCACACAAAACAGATAATTATAGAAATAGAATCTGGTAAGAAAAGCATAATCTAGGGAAAGAAAAGTGTGAGAAACATGAAAGACGACAACCTTTGGATTCTAAAAGAATTCAAAGGTGTTTAAATATAACGCCTGGGTAGAAAAGAGATTTTCAGATGATATGAAAGCTTAAGTCAGAAATTCAGTATCTAGTTCTACTACAATTACCAGGTTTAGTACTGAAAACACACTTCTGTGGCTTACAAAGATGAAAAGCCCATGCTTTCTAGTAATTAAAATCCATCAAACAGAAGAAAGTGGTGAGCTTGTGGAACAGTGTTGGTAAGATCATATGGACGGGCTTTGTCCAAAGACTCTGGAGTAAGGAAAAATGAACTAGACTTCACTTGAGCTCTGTGTTGGAGAATATTGGACCTGATCTCTATTAACACTAATCATACAATCTCTAATCTGGCAAATTTGACTTAAAAGTGAGTATAGATGAAACAAATACTCACCTTACCACATTTCACACAAATCTGGCAATTCAAAAACCATTTTAAGACAAATAATTGTCTAAGCATGGTGTAGAAATTAAAAATCACGTTGCTTATTTAGCTATTCCTCATACAGAAGCACAGACAAATTTCAATGTACTCTCAATTCAAGGAAAGAGGGGGTGGAAAGGTAAGAAGAGAAAGAAAAGTGCTTCACATAGCTTAACACTGACCCATTCAAGCAGTTAAGGAGCAGCTTGGAACAGCTCCAAAGGCTAAAGCATCTCTCCTTCCAGTTTTGCTTAGCCAGATGGAAGACAAACACATTTCAGGATTTCAAGCAGTGCTTAGGCTCGGAGCACCTGATGCATTACTCCATTTTTAGTTTTAACCCTTCCCCTTCCCCTCAACTTATGTGCTTATTTCAGGTAGTATTTGATTAAAATGTTTTTGGGATAATAAGATATACTGTGCTAAAGATGCTGTGGGCATGGGGAGACCCTTACAAAAAGGAGAAACAATAAAATGGAAGAACTCTTGGAATCTGGTTGATACAGTAGCACCATCCTGCTCTCCATGGAATCTTTCCCCTTCACTACCCAACTAATATAGCTGAATATATTTATTCCATCTCCTTATAAATGTTAATTCAAAGTATGGAAGCATGCTTGGGTTTTTTTCAGATTAAATTCTAGCTGTTTCTCTGCATCAATGCTTCTGTTTATTATCTCTTAATCTAATGTATTTTTCACTATTCCATCTTATAATCCTTATTTAACTGTTAATCTTTAAATTTCAGTAGTACCTACACACGTTACAATGCTGATGACACTACACAGCCCTTTAATGGACACCATGAAAAATTCTGTATGTGAATCAGATGCATTTACTACTCAAACCCTGCTATTAATAGCATAGTAATAGATGCTTTCTTTAAATTTAAGTGAATCCTATGCTGTCTTTGTAGAAGGCCTTGGGTTCAGTCACCCTTTGTAGTCTTTTCTGCCATGCATCTGCATCACATCTTTTTAAAAATAAATACTAATTGCTTTACATTAGTATGTACTGTAAAAAGAATTCCTTTAAACCTCAGACAACTACAGAACAATAAAGGGGCATCAGAGGACAAGAACACAATGGCTAAAAAAAAACTACTGAAGAAATTAATTTGCCTTGCTCTTTCCTAATCAGGGTCACCAACAGAAGTGAATAACAATAAAACAGCACACACTGTTGAGAGGAGACACTGCTTTACCCTCAAGGGAATTTATTTTGCAGTTGTCTTCAAGTTTAATCTTACTGCTGTGGCATTTCTTATTCTTTTCACTAGCTTGGAACCAGGACAGAGCTTAATAAGCTATCAATGGAAAGAATTAAAAATAGAACATAAACTGAAATTATGCACTAATAAAAGGAACACTGAAATGCGTAACTTGATTACTTTTTTCCACACTTTACAGTATTGTTAGATTTTAAGACACACCATCTGTTTAGTGAAATAATGCTCAATGAAATACCAGTTGTAAGCAGGAAGTCAAAGGCAATTTACAACTCGTATAAGGTTTCCTTCCAGGCAAAGAAGAAAGGAACAGTAGAAGAGCTTAAGTTTGTATCAAGAAGACTAAGACTTTGAAGCCTATAACATTTCTAGTTCTCTAAGGGCTATACAAGCTAAAAGTTTCCTTTCTTATCCCTATGTGTCCTAGATTTCCTTTCTTCTACCAATTTACTTGCTTACTGCTGATTCAGAAATTCAGACAACTTTTTTCCCAGGTTTAATATTGGAAAATATTTACTGAAGAAGATTTCTACTTACCTGATGAAGATAGTTGCCCAAAACATACTCCTGAAAGTAACCCGGTGCAGCAGATGATGCTCTAATGGCCTGCCACAGTTTATACTGACAGCCTCCCATATAATGAGGCTTAACACCAGGAAAGTGGTTGTAGTTTCTAAAAACAAATGCTTTCAGTGGTGTTCCTCTGTTTACAATGGTGCTTACGGCAGATACCTAGTGAGTTAGGAAGAACAAAAATAGTTAATAATAATATGAGAATGACAGCTTCCTGCAATATGAAATTCAATTTATACATTAAATGTGTCTCTGAAATCCTACTCGGTCTATTATTTATTTATTTTTATAATGCCTACCTAAATTTTAAGATATGAAAGTAAAAAAACCCCAAAACAAACAGAAAACTTAACAAAAAACCTCCCTAAAGAAAATGCTATTTTTAACCTAAAATTGATTGTTTCCACTGGCTTTTCTGTTTATACCACTGTCTATCCATTGATATTTAAACAAAAAGTTGGTGCAATCTATACAATTTAAAAATGTTTTGCCTTTATGAAAACTCTACTAGTGTTACTAGTCTGTAACTAGCAATGCAAGAATGTCATTAAATACGAATGTTAAAAACGTCAATCAGTTTCTTTCTCTAAGAAAATGATAACTCAGTATTTCAACCTGATTGATTGCAGGAAGAATTTTGATGGATTGGAAGAAGATTGGTGGATTGCAGGAAGAATCTGCCCCAGAGACAAAATCCCCAAAGAATCCAATATAAATCTTTCAAGATTTTTTGTAAGGACACTGAAATGTAATTAGCAAAAGTCCTGTAAGTAAATTTAACCAAAAAGCCAAAAATCTACTTCCATAAATCCAAACACATGACTGCAAAGAAATGACATTTTACAGATGTGTCACGTGAGGTGAGAGTACCTATAGTTGTGATGAATGTTAGAATGTTAGACCTTTTACTGGTGATGAACCCTGCCTAGCTGGCACTGCCAGAACAATGCTCTTCAGCAGCCAAGTGGATGTTCAATTCTATTTTGTTTACTGTTTTAGAGAAGGGTGTTTTTGTGAAACATTTCTCAACAGCACTAGGAGCTGACACTGTGATATCACTGCATTAATTTCCATTCTTCAGATATGTAACTTGTATCATTTAATTCACAGTAAGCCCACCCTTATAGAAAAGGAAACAAAAGTGTAACTTCTATTTGATAATGCAGAAGCAAAACACGTGCGTGATTCATACTGCATCATTCAATGGAGGAAAAGTTTCCTGTTCTGTTAAAAAGGAAGGTTTGCTTCTAAGCACTATTAAAAGCACTAAGAAAAAAAAAAGGATTTGGAAAATTTAATAGAAAACTTATCAAACCAATGCTTTAATTTATTTTTGGCAATACCCATATATTTTTTGATGCAGTCTAAGTTGCAAAGTGCTGAGCACCTTCTGGAAAAATCTGTGAATTTAATAGCAGCAGAGTATACAACTGCATGTTTGATTTTGATTTTGCTGTGCCTTGTAAAGAGTGCAACCACTTCCAGCAAAACAAAGCAATTACTGGGAATAGCTAGTTTCAGGTCTATTTATATTCACATTTTATTACTGCAGAACATGGAAGGAAGCCAAAGATCCCAGTTCAAAGATAACTTTCAAGTCAATGTAGGATAGCTTCTCTCTCAGAAAGCAACATACCACTCCAGCCTTTTCATGTCCTTGTTTTAGACATGGACTAGGAACGCAGTCAGTCAAGCACATGTTTCTATGTTTAGAAAAATGTGAATATCTTCCATTTAACAGTAAAGCATTGAATATAGTGCTATGACACCAAAACACCTGTTAATTACAGATTGTTCTGAAATATGGGCTATTATATTTCTCTTCTTTCTTCACACCCTATCCTTCACCAAGAATAAAATAACCTTCCTTTCTCATCTTTCACTCTCGTGCTGCTGCTGTATATAACACCCCTCCAATTAATTTGGTGCCCTTTATATTTTACAGGAAGAGTAAAGATCTCGAGGCCTATGAATGTGACTGGAGGAAACCCGGTAATCCACCTAAAGTGAGGAGAAACCCTGTTCTCTCACTATATAGTAACACAAATCACAGCTGACATGACAGGATCTCCAAATACTAGAATTCTCTTCTATTTAAAAACTCTCAAACTTAGCACAACCTCAAGAAGTTGACCTAGTATTTCTCTGCTTACAACCCTTTAAAAAATCTCTGAAACATATTCTAACTTAAAGTATTAAATAAAACTATGAGAAACTCCTCAGAAGTTTAAGAATCTAATGATTTTTTATCCTTTAAGAGCAAGAATTATCTTGTATGCAAGCTTGGAGAGCATATCAACACTCAAGCTGTTTATCCAATGTTCTTCTGGGCACAGTACTTTTACTCAGAACTCTTAAAAGCATTTGTGGAATACACAGTATTTACTACTGTGTAACTACTACATAGTTAGTACGTACTTACCTTTGGACATTTGGAATTTCTTGCAGTTTCAATCAGAAGATTTGAGCCCATTCTTTCTCTACAAGTGGAAAAAAAAAATAAAGTAAAAATGCTGGATCAGTTTAGCATAAACAAAAGACATTGATTTTTACCATCCTTACTTCTGAGAACTTTGTATTTAAAGCAGCAGTATTTGGATTTTACTTAATAATCAGATTTCTCCAGTTGACTTCAATGGATCAATATTCCAAACCTTCCAGGCTAATGGAAATAAGTTGCAAGAGTGACTGAAGTCTTGATTCAGTTACTTCACCACATACTTAACCATAAATCATCAGGATTACCCACCTCCTTTGTGAGAGAAAAATTAAATACTTGGCTACATTTAAAAATTAGGAACAAAAAAAAATCAGTATCTCCTTATCATGGTCTTTTAAAGTAACAAAAATTACTCTCCTGAACCATTATGAAAACAAAAGCTAAGGAAGACACTATTCTACATGATTTAGAAGTTAAAACATCTACATGTAAGCTTTCATAACAGGAATTCAATATGCATTTAATACTCCTTTTTAAAGGTGGAATTTTTTCATATGCATACGTTTATATAAATCTGACCGTGAAATGACATGAGTGTTCAGCTTTGTAATTTATCACCACATGAGCATTAGGGTCAGTATTCTAAGTGTTAAGTAGAAGGTAGCTCTCCTGCACACTGCGGGAGACTGGAAGATAGCATACTGATCAATAATCTCATATCAGCATCTATTTCATCTTCTTTTGGTACAGTAAAAATATAAAACCCTATGGAATGGGTGCTCATTCATAACTATTCCAAACAAGCTTTCTTTTAAATCAGCAAGTTTCCTTCCCTTGAACATAGCTCACCCAAACACAGGTGGTGCTTCAACCTTATTCTGCAAAGGCAGTTTTCAGTATTGCCACACATTTTAAGCACAGTGATATCGTGCTGTTGTTAGGAGATCATCCATTTATAGCTCGCACTACTGTGAAAGTAGGTAGCACTGCTTCCACTGTTACCAATAAGACCTTTATCAACCCAGTTAGATCAGAAGATAAAAGAGCTTTAAATGCTACCATATCAGCAGTCCTCAATGCAGACAGTAAACTGTATTTGGAAGCAGGACAATTTACTGTTCCACTGGTGGGTATCTGGGCTTGAAGAATGGCTGTATATGTGTCTTGAGAGGGAGGGAGGGAGATAGCTTCTAGTGCTATGATCGAAGACTGCTGCTGACACAATTTTTACATCAATAGCTTTGTCTTACTTTTTTTTTCCCCTCAACAAATGCATGAATTCCAGTCTCAGTTACCAATCAGAAGGGGAGGAGTGCCATCTGCACTCGCTAATTGAGTACAGAAGGAGATGAAAGCACACAGAACCATGAAGTAGGAATATACAGAAATAAAAGATGAGATTGACAGAGGTGAGATATGAAAGACATCTACTGATTTGCATTGCTTTCATCTACTTCTTCCTAAATATCTGTATTAGACATTTTTTTCCCCAGACCCTGGGTGCAAAGATTAAAAAACTGCATAAGTAGTAGGCAATGCTTAATTATAGGAAGTGTCCAACTGAACTATTTTTCTTGCATCTTGTTTCTTATGAAGGCCAGGAATGGATGCTTCAGAGTAGGTACGAGAAAGCTTTTAAACTACTATGTGACTTTACATTGTAAGGTCTAAAGAATCACCTCCAAATTTATTTTAGTTTTGTTGCTAGCATTAATACTGTAATTGCTTATTATATAAATGTCTTTGTCAATCCTCATTGTTCAATTATTTTATCAAAGTCACAACACAATTTATTCCTCAGTTTATTCACATAATGCGTTAAAAGAGAAAGTCTCCTCATTTTAATTTTGTGGAATAGTCCCTTCTTCTTGAAAAGAGGTGAGAACAATAATTCTCAAGATATTCTACTAACTCAAATTACTGCTTTAACTTGTTTACTTTTTGTAGAGTCCAAAAACCTTTGTTGCCTTTAGGTCACTGGCTACTTTTTAATCAATCTTGTGACAGCAATGTTCTCTAAAATGGGCTAACTGGAACCATAACTAGTATTTTAAATGAAACTGAAACTGTATTATGGCATTATAATATTTTCTGTATTTTGAATAACAACTGTCATATACTGAATCATCTTGTTTGATCACGAGCACACAATCATTTCATTAAACCATCCATGACAGCACCTGAATTACTTTTGATATTAGAGTTAGTTTAAATCCTGTAAGCATTTTACATTTTTCCCCTCATAGGTTATTACTTCACACATACCTTTATTTGCCATCCTATTTTTCCATTAATCTTCTTTCTTTCTGTCTGGCTGTGACTTACGTCCTCTAGACATGACCTACCTAAACAAGTCTCCTTTACATATGTTGCTCTTTCATTGCTTCAAGTCATTAATATTGCAACACTCATTTCAAAAATGCTATGAAGAACATATTGCCAGCCATATGGTCAAAGAAACCTTCTAATGGGCTACAGCCAGGATACAATCAAATAGGCGGGAGAAAACCCATTCAATCCCAAAGGCAAAATTGTAACTTTTACCCCCTTCTAACAGCAACAAAAGTTGTGAGGAAACTACCACATCTTTGCCAAACCTACACAGGAGATGTATTGCATGTTCCATAAGGATACAAAATATCTCTCGCTGATAATGCTGCAAAATCTGTTAAGTGTGCCTGGAGAGACCAACTCTTACAGAAAGTGTTGCCTGTCTAGCCTGGAGAGGGGTCTCAATTTACACTTCAATTTGCATAACAAATACTGGTTTTAAGTATTGTTCTTGTAATCCCAAACACAGGCATTATCCATTTTCCCAAGGATGGAGAACATGTAACTTTTATCTTACCCTCTATACAGTGTGTGATTGCTTCTCAAGATTACAAATTCCCAGTATGGGATTTCAGTTAACTTGTGAAACCCCCCAGCTGCTTACCAAATTTCTCCAGTAGTTTCTCAAGACAGTGTGAAAGAAGAAAATTGTGTACGTGAACTACAGTCTAAAGAAAATAGACAACTTGGAACTGTAAGCCAGCCTCTTCTCACAAATGCAATTCAATATAGTATTATACAGACTGATGTACATACAGTAAGTATAGTTTTCTGCACAAAGTAATAAAAGTAACTGTTAAAAATTGGTTCTGAAATTGCACTTCAAGGAATACATAAGGAATTAAATACATAGGAAGAGTTAAATATATCTAAGATATAAAATAGATTCCCTAGAGCACTGAGAAGTTCCTTTTCAATTGTCATTTTCTGAATACACGCAACATTAGCCTAATGCAACATTAGCTTAATTACTTTCAGCAAGAATACTTTCTGACAGAAAATAATACCATCAATATTGTGGTAAGATTAGATACATATTACATGCCTATAAACAGATACCCCGCTTCAAGCAAGGCTGACAAGTCTACTGCCATTTAAACAACAAAAATCCACCCAGCACAAGCAAGGCTTTAAAATTTAAAACAAAACATAAATCATTTTTCCACACACAGTGATTACAAGTTAGACTGACCTTCTTATTGCCATAAGGAGATGGTATATAACCTTTCAATTCCCTTCTTAGTTCTAGGCTTCCACACCACAGGGAAGCCTGCAGGAATCCCTACTGTTTCAATAAAATGTTGTGGAGGCATAGCATCTCCCTTTACCAGTGCAGAATTAGGTCAACAAAATGTCATTTCATTAATTTAATCTATGGATAATATAATAACTGCCTGGCTTCTGTCCGCTGCACAAGAGCAGAGTGCTCTACCTCCCTCATGTGTTACATGTAGCTGTAAAGAATAACAGCACTTTAATTAAAGGCATGTAATATACTTTCACATGAGGTAATTTTGATTTTCACAATATTGCTTTGAGTTGGGCAGGGAAGGAAAAGAAGGAAGGCAGAGAAAAATCTCGTTTCTAAAAAAAAGAGGGAACTCCAGGCATCTGAGAAGGAAAACTCATTATATTAATTTGATAAACATGTTCATTCCCGAAAATCTGCCAAGGCACAGAGAAATGGTGCTTGGAAGCTCCTCTCTCCACTTCAGCAAAGAAGTGCGATGCTTAAAACACAGGCAGCACATCTGTTACCACTACAATGTCCAGAAAAACACTCTTCCAATGCCATAAACACATTAATCAGGTTCCCAGAGGAACTTGCCATGACTTATCGAAAGTATTTGCATCTTACATTTCCTCTCAGAGACAGATGTTTCAGCTCTTTCAGTAGCAGTGCCAGCTTACACTGTTTGGGAAACTATGACATCAGCTCTACGACTACGACATCAAATACAGATGAATAAAACCAAACTAATAAAACTTGTAATATAATTATTTCTTTCAGTGACTTTTCCTGAATGCATTTGTATACATATCTATGAACAAATACCATTCTATTGGCAACTCTGATATAGTATTTTTTGATTGCAATCCTTAAATTTCCCTTTTCAAATAAAGGGGCAATGGGCAAAACCCCTCAATGTAGCAGCTAAAATGAAAAATCCTTACTACAGCAGATTATTTCATTTCTCACTATGTCTCCTATAAGAAAAAAGGCACAGCAGGTGGCCAGTAAAATTTGTAGCAGATCTGTAATGAGTCAGATCAAGCAGAGCTGGCAGGCATACAGGAATATAATCAGAAATGAGTGCACCAAAGCTTACTTTATTCCCCACAAACAGAAATCACTACATTAAAGGCTTTCAATGTTTTGGTAAACATGAAAACAGCTATTTCAAACAAATAAGAGTATATGCTAATCCCTTCTACTTGTTTTAAGCATTTGCTTACCAGTGAAATAATAACAAAGCTGAGGGGTCTCAGATATTACACTATTTGTCACATAATCATTTTTTACTTACTTGAGTATTTTTTCCCATGTATCACTGTCATAAAAGGCATGGCTCCAACCCATTTTGACTGTTCCAACAATGACATTCTGCTTAAAAACATCTGATCCTAACTTGCGATATAGTTCTTCGCAATCATCCAGAGGGATATGGAACAATCCCAACATAAAAGCTAATATAGCTCCTGAAAAAGAAGTATTTTGAAATGTAAAACATAGCCTGGAGTAAGATTATAAAGACACATTACCATTTCATGTTGTTCGTAAATCAGCAGTATATCTATCTTGAAAAGAGAAGACCAATTGACATTTGTATCATTAAACTTCTGTTCAGAGATCCTAAACTATGCTTTAAAAGAACATGTATGAGATATGAAGAGTCTACACCCCAGAACAGAATTATGAGAAGTTGAAAAACTGCATTATTTCATTCTGCAGTTTTCATCCCTAAAAAAAGTGTATGGCAGAAAGCAAATTAAGTCCACTGCTTTACTTGGAAAGAGAAATGAGTAAGAGAAATCTATGGCATGGTATTAAAAATATATTTGGAGCATTACTTCCTATCCCACAAACTCTGATTTTTTCAGGAAAGAAAAAAACCTAGGAAAATTCTGTAAAGTCTAGTTTGGAATACATTTAGTTGTAACTATTTATAACTAGTCATTCATACACACTGCCATCTAGTGTGTGCCTAAAAAATTATGACCTACTCTTGTAGGAACAAAACAACAGTATCTAAAAGGCCTGGTTGCAGGATACCATTGAAAAGACTGGGGAAAAGTAAAATTAGTGCAGCACTACAACTCCAAGATACATTAAACTGAAAGAGACATATACAACCTTTAAATCGAGTTGTGCAATACTGTGAGGACATAGAATTATTAGGAATAATTAGGACATGTAATTTTTCCAATTGGGACATGCAATAGGTTTGAAGACAATTAAAATTATTTTAAAAGGATTTAAAAGGATTTTAAAATGAATAAATTCTTGTAATAGAGTAAAACACATGCAGAAAGAAGTACATAAAGGTAGTTACAATAGGCTTTAAACAAAACATGATTTCCAGGCTTCTCACAAACTCCACCACCATGGTAGCTGAGTGTCAAGGATTGATGGTCCCTATTTATTTTATGTTGTTTACATGTATCACACACGTTTAATATAACCTGGGCCAATCTGACCTGTTTCATCAAGAGACACTTGCCCAACTGTCAAATTACCAAATGCCTGTTTTCAACACACGGTAAACAGCTAACAGCAGAGAAACAGTTTTCCCAAGTTATGCAAAGCCTCTGCTACCTTCTTTCCTTTTAATTCTCCAGCACCAATTCTACTGTATCACACACTTGCTATTTTGGTGAACAGTTTCAAGCACAAAGAGCCAAAATTTGTAACACATGCAAACTCATTTTCACTTCACCTCCTGAGAAACAGCACCTAAAACTGCAGACAGCACCCAAGTGGCAGCGGATACTATCAGAGTCAGGGTACGCGTTAAAGGGCTTGGCTGAAACCTGCTGGACAGTAACAAGACACTCACAGGACAGCAAGGTCAAAATCAAAACATAGCGCAAGCTGTATCAGATAGTTCAGTGAGAAACGTTTGACACTTCCATCATACCCTGCTCCGTATCACGGACTCCTGCACTCCAGCCACCATCTCAGCCTCGACAGTCAACACTTCAAGTGGGATAAAATACCTCAATAAAACCTGCAAGGCTAAGGAGCACATCTTGAAGAACATAGGAATGCCGCTGGCTAATAAGACAAAAGTGTTCCTTCCTCATTCAGTATTAGTAAGATTTCAGCTGAAGTGCTACATCTAGACAATCAGGGACATTCTTAAAAAAAAAAATGTGGACAAATGAAAAAAAAAAATTAAAATCACACAAGAAAAGTCCTCAAAATTAAAAAAAAAAAAAAAAAAAAAAGCAAAAGTTAAGGAAATTGGTGTGTAAGGAAAGCCTGGTCACTCAGGCTATGAGAAAAGCCTTTAAATGCAAAGAAGGCAGCTGCAAATAGAAGAATCTGTTATCTGTGTTCCTGGGGAGTCAGGACAAGAGGAAACAAATTTGAACTGCAACAGGAAGATTCACATTAGACATTTGGATATTTTTTTTCCCCACTTGTAAAGACAGCAGAGCACAAGCACTGCTTTTCTGAAGTGGCCTGACAGGATTCAGAATCTTAGAAAATTGTCAATAGTGAAACACACACCACTGATCCTTCCCTTGGGAAATGAGATAACCTCCTAAGGATGCTTCCAGCTCTGTAATACTGCGTCTTGACTTATTCATGAGTTCACCTGAAAAAAAAAAGTACTTCTTCCAATCAGAAAGGTCTTCAAAATGCATTTCAAAACTGGAAGGACATCATGGGCAAACCAAATCATCAACACAGACAGATGCCAACTTTGTTTAAGGAGGGTCATCACTGGTAAAGGCTGGATAGATACAGAGGGGCACTAGCCCCATGCTGTTCTTAACTTGGGAGGAATATTTTGGGATAAAAAGATGCTAACTTCACACATCCAAAATTGTGGATGTGTACACATCCACAGTACAATTCAGTCATGTCTGTAATAAAATGCACTGGAAACAATACAATTCAAGAACCTTTGATCACAGTATGTCAATGATCAGGTCCCTCAGATGATGCATCTGAATGCAACTAATTATTAGCTCAATACAGAAATTTGGGGGGGGGGGAAAGAAAGCATAAATTATTTGAGCAGGCCAGCACATATGAAAAGCACTTTGCCTCATCACATACTCTTGATGTTATAAACTGCTCCCTGTGACTGAATTATAAATTCATCACTATTCAGAAGTAACTTCATATATATATATACATATATATATATACTGGGAGACAGCATCCAGCTGCAAGCTTCTGCAAAACCTACTGGCATATGTATCACCAACACAAACCCAAATGAAGTACACTGCTAGCACATGCTGACATATATGACAATCTCTCCCAGCTATGCCCTGTGACCTGTTATTGCAAGCTGGTCTACCGCACACAAAAACTTGATAGTGTAAACAAAGCTTAAAAGAACACATTAAGCACTTACTAGCAGCTACAAAACCACAAATCTACTGAAGAATTAAGAATAAAGTTAGCTCTCATCAGAGTAGTGGGATCGAATTAAGAATACGGCCCCAACGTCAAAGAACAAATGCCTTTATTATGACTGAAGGAGACATTAGGGAAGTGTTTTGTAGTGAAATATCTTCCAAAGAAGCAACCACTTACTGCCAAATTAACTTCTTTTTCCCCCAAAGAGTTTTTAAAAATGTAAAACTATATTGTGCCTACAAACAAATTCTGTCTAACAGACCTACACATTCCCATCTTCTCTACTATTTTGAGCCTATTAAGCAAATCTCTGGGAACACAAACATTGTATCTACTCATGGTGATTTGCACTTAATGTTACTTTTTGAATTAAACTGTATGGAAGATTAAGTATAGTGGCAAAAAAAAAAGAATAGTGTGGGTTTCTAAAGGAAACAGAGCTACTGAACTACAGTATTCCTCTCATGTTAAAAATCAGCATTATGCTGCTACTGGTCTAGGATCATTTCTAAAAGACAGGACTGTCTTTTAAAAAGAAACTTCTGCTTTAGAGTTTCCTACTTCCTAGGTAGGAGTAACTTGTTATTGAATCACAAGAGTAATTAAGCCTGGGAGGGACCTCTAGAGATCATATAGTCCAGCCTTCTGTTCAGAC
>JANHGB010048023.1:0-94684 GCA_026283785.1 Coracopsis vasa
TCATCTAAAGATTAGTTTCCTGTTAGTCTGAGTAAAACCACTCTTACAACCAATAATTACAGGATCACTCTTCTTTTTTGATTTCTATTCTGTCAGTGTAAATTATGCATGGACAGAAATGTAAAGAAATAAATGTAAAGTTGTAGACCACTCTTTAAATAAACGGAACCCACATACTTTGCTATATTCAGTAAAATTACTAATTCTTTTTCATATATTGTGCTACCCTGTATGAGAATTAAGTCATTGAAATACATACTGTGCCTTCATCAGCAAAGCAGATAAAAAGTCAGTAGCTGAGTGTGCAGCTGAGATTGTAAAATAAATGAGATGAACAAACAGTGCATCTTCATTAATAAAATCTGTTTAATATAGATAATACACCATGCATCTCAATTATTAAACAGATACATGGATTAGCACAGTAGGCCACAACTTGATTTGAAAAATACGCAGCTAAACCAATGACATATGTAGCCGGATAAGCAAATTAAGCAAAATTATACAGCTATCACAAACTCTATAAAATATTAACTTGTAAAATAAATCAGGCATTTGCAGTTTGATTATTAAAGAAGATAAATGCTTACTGAAGTAACTACACTCTCATTTTCCTTCTCTCACCAAGGGTGTCTTAGAACCTAATAACACAATTCTTTGACTTTTTCAAAATAATATCTAGTTAAAGATTTCATGCTCGGGTATTTTAGAGAACTACATATTTAGGTTAAAGAAGAAAACTGAACAGTTATTTGGTTGGGTAGGTAGGTTTGCTTTGGATTTTTTTCAGTGACTTCAGAACAGAGTTACCAGGTCTTTATTCTGGGAATTGATTATGGACTAAACAGAGCTACAGCTTCATTTGCTCCTGCGTGTTGTGACACAAGCCTGCAAATAGAAAAAATGCAAAATAGTGGCTTGATGGTTGTTCATGTAGTCTGACATAAATAGACTTACAGAGCTCTTGCAGATGAGTGTGTTCATTTTTCATGTTTTATCAGTTAAGAATTTGACCTAACTTTCGACTACTATTGTTTGGTTCCTGAATCAGCATTGCTCTCAGGGAAAAAAAAAAAGAAGAAAAAAAGCACTTGTGACTATTTTCTATACTTGTTTGCATGAATCCAAACTGATACTAGATTTTCTTGAAGTGATCTGTGGAATGTTATTAGGTATGATACATGGTGCAAATAGCTCTTTCGTGGTTGCTGTAATGCCAGAAAAACAAAAGCTTAATGTTACTTCTCTGTGTAAGCACATTTCCCTAGAGTCATTCATTTGCATGCATGTTTCATTAGTCTCACATTTGTCTTTGCCAGTTGCATTTATGTAGCTGCTCTGATCCCCTTTTTCGTTTGGTTGTTTTTTTCCTTCTTTTATTTTTGTAGTCATGCTCTGGTGGTGCAGTCACCTGACACTGACCTAGGTATGGACTTTTGTCCCTGCATCTCTGTATGTTCTGACAAGAGTTTCCACTGCCTTCCTGTGCCAGCAATAGTATTTGTGTTGCACTGCAAGAACCAGGCTAAAAAAAACATAATCAGTTTTTCTTGTCAGCTAATCTAACTCACCATGTGAACAAATGTACAAGAAAGGCAGTAAGGAATATATGGCTGAGCAGTAAGGCTGGTGCCCATTAAGCATCTGTTTCTGCAGTAGCCTACCGTTTACCTAGCTTAAAGTTAACCTACAAACCTCCCTGTAGATCCTGTAGTAAACCCAAGCCATGGACATGTTCATGTTGTTTTCTTAAACTTCAAAAATACAGCAGCTGCTACAGTGGGTTTTTATTAATTTTAAGCACTAGATGAGATACACAGTTGCTAAAGAGGGAGAAATGAGAAACTCGGTCACTTTCTGGAGCATGCGGAACAGTTTTACACATAAAATGCATTAAAAATGGAGAATGCATCAAAGATGCAGACATGAAAAGGCAACAGATGTTGTCAGACATGCTTGTGGAGAGTTTGCACACAAATACGTCAGACAAGGTGATAAATACTGTGTCATTAAAGTTCTCTACATCTTAAAAATTTGTTGGGAGCTTGCAGGTATTTAGAACACATCAGCTGTGCATAATTCATTACAGCATTGGTGTCTGCAGTGGATCTTGGTGTCTCATCTGTAATTTGAACTGTGGGTTTTGTTGACAGGAGATGCTCCTTTCCAGTGTCAGATGTGTCCTGCTAAATTTAAAATCAACTCAGACTTGAAGAGGCACATGCGTGTGCATTCTGGTGAGAAACCTTACAAGTGTGAGTTCTGCGAGGTCCGGTGTGCCATGAAGGGAAACTTGAAATCACACATCCGTATCAAGCACAGCATGGAAAATACTCTCAAGTGTCCAGAGTGTGAATTTCAGTGTGGAAACAAAACAAGCCTTCGGCACCACATAAGAACACATCAGCCTGAGCAACCAGTGAAGTGCTCAGAGTGCAACTACTCTTGCTCCAACAAGGCAGCTCTGAAAGTGCACGAGCGTATTCACTGCAAAGATCGTCCTTTCAAATGTGAATTCTGCAGCTTTGATACCAAGCAGCGGAGCAACCTGACAACTCATGTGAGGAAAGCTCATGGTGACAAAGTCAAGACCAAGAAGCAAACTGTGGAGAAGAAGGAAGGAGATAGGCCAAAGCAAGGTGGATCCAGGCAAGTTGCCAAATTGGATGCCAAGAAAGCATTTAAGTGTGACTTGTGCGATGCTTCCTTTGTCCGAGAAGATTCTCTTCGAAGTCATAAGAAGCAGCACAGTATGTATAATGGATCTAAAAATAACGAACTGGCTGTTCTACAGCTCCAGATGGATCCTAGTCGGCAGACCAGCGCCCCAATTACTGTCAGTCATCTCCAGGTCCCACTTCAGGCTACTCAGGTTTCTCCATACAGTGAAGGAAGGGTTAAGATCATTGTGGGACACCAGGTCCCTCAAACTAACAGTATCGTCCAGGCTGCATCAGTGAATGTCGTGCCTCCTGCGTTAGTTGGCCAGACTCAGGAAGACCTCTCAGCCAACAGCCGCTTGCAGCTTTTGGGCCAAGTCAGTTTGTTGGCACCACCGCCACCTCCTATATCTCAAAGCGAAGCTGGGCCTGTGGCACAACCAACAGTTCTTCTCACAACCCATGACCAAAGCGATGGAAGTGCTTTACATCAAACTCTGATTCCTGCTGCTCCTGTCAGTAGTCATGAGGC
This sequence comes from Coracopsis vasa, assembly GCA_026283785.1. Classification (NCBI taxonomy): domain Eukaryota; kingdom Metazoa; phylum Chordata; class Aves; order Psittaciformes; family Psittacidae; genus Coracopsis; species Coracopsis vasa. Next base: position 3,193 of record JANHGB010048023.1, read on the forward strand.
TTCAGCAAACCAAGCTTTCATCACCAGCTCTGGAATCAGCTGCTCTGACTTAGAAGGCCTTAATGCTTTGATACAAGAAGGAGCAACAGAAGTGACTGTGGTTAGTGATGGAGGTCAGAGTATAACAGTGTCCACTTCAGCTCCCCCTCCTCCTATATTTTCTTCATCCTCTCACACAGAAGCCCCAAAGCAGACCTATTCTATCATTCAGAGTGGAGCCCATACAGCTTTGCTGTGTCCAGCAGACTCCATACCAGATTAGTCACAGAGTACTATTACTAAACAAATTTAAATCTCAGAGGCAGTGCTGAATTCAGCAGAAATGCATAAGGTAGAAGTGAATGCGGGATTTGTCCTACAAAGCCAAATACCTTCCACCTACCCATTTTACTTTCTGTACAGAGAAACATACATCATGTATGTGAAAAAGAGAATGTGTGTATTTATGTGCCTCTGAACTCAGAGGCTGTGTTCTTTGTAAAATCTGAGCGGCAACACAACTGGTGAAAATTTCACTGAGCAGAAAGCTGCCTGGAATGATTCTTGTGCTGGTTAAAGTAAGAAAGCTTCCCTCACCTTATGATAAATTACCTTCACAGTGGACTCATTCTTTCATGCACACACAAAAAGGTAGTAGTTCAAGCCATTCTGAAGCTGAAGTGAAGTCTGTTTCAATTACATGCTATGTATGCATTAGGTGCACCTGGCTGATTGTTGTTCCGTAAGAAATGTCTACTACTGGGTCTAATGCAGCCTCCTTAAAAATTAGGGGGGCTGTTCCTTATATGTAGAAGTTGCTAGTACCTGGCGCTGAATCAGGAAATGCTAATGCAGAAGACCAGGTGACCATTTTTAGAAAACAAAAGAATCTTGTCTGTCCGTCAGTAACAACTAACTTTGTTAGTAAGAACACTATTGAAATCATGTATGTGGCACAGTGATCTCTGTCAGAGGCACCTGTGTTTTCAAGAGCAAAACAACTGCAAATACATTTTTTACAAATGCTTCTTAGATTTTGTGTTCATTTTGGTGCTGCCTGTTTGTAGTTGCATGGGTGGTAAAAGTGCATTATGTTTTGGCTCTGCTGTTTTCAAGTTAGGAAGAAGGAAAAGTTTGAAGAAGGAAAATCTAAATGAAAAATAATAATAGTTTCTAATCGAAGGTCAGAAACTCTAGCATAAATTCAGATTGAATCACAGTGAGATAGTAATTCATCATTATATGATGCATGTTTCTATAATGAATGGAATCTAGGCTGTATTTTGAACTATGCAATATTACAGTTCTAACTGAAGAGCATTCCTGTAGTGGTAGTTAATATATCTTCACTACCAAACTCTCTAGTCTGGAGAATAGACACTCAACTGGAGAAAATAAATGGCTCTGTAGGTGCCTGGATTTGCAAACGCCAGAGATCATTTAACAGCCAGACAGCATCCCAAGGACAGTTGTTAACATACGTGAAGACTGAAAAGAGACTGTTACCAAAACCAGCTCTGAGATTCCCTGTGTTGAATAAAATTCAAGATAAATTTCACAGTGTTTGCTAGTGGGAGACATTGAATGATTGCTTTATGTGCTAGAAACATGCTTGGAAAACATACAAAGATTATCTAATTAAGGCCACTTTGTGAACAGTCCTCATGTTTGAAATCTTTAGCTTGATCAGACTTCATTTTGTACAAGTGGGGTGCTCCCCGCTCCTTCCGTCTGTGTGGTACATACTGTATGTACAGTGTAAGGCTTCCTGCTGTACAGTGACGAGTAGGAAACTGCAATCATAACTCTCAAGTACAGTCATACAGGTTGTTCTTGAAAATATGACCTTTGGCTTTTGTTGAAATAAGGGTTGTTTACACTTGAATGCTCCAGTGTCACCGTCATTATTTATGGGAAGTAGTGTTTTTGAAGATCTTTATCTCTTCTGCCTTCCAAATCCTTGATTCTTAATGTTCCTTTTTTTGGAAGTTATGTTGGTTTCAGGGTTTTGATTTGGTTTTGTTTTAAAATCCAGGGTTTGATTTGAACTGTCTGACACTGCGCCTCACACTTGTGGATATCAGAAAAGACCACACTCCAGTGAGAGGGAGAAACTTCATAAATGATTAGTTAAAAAGGCATTAATAAAGACTTGTTTCCTAGCCCCATGCTGCATTGAAATATGAAGCAAAAGTTCTGAGTTCACCAACAGTTGTATTTCAGGGTTTATTATTTCCTGCACTTGTTCAACTTTTCTGGTGATACAAGTTTGTCTCCTGTTAATTATCTCTTCCCTACAGACCGGTGATTTAAAGAGCTGACAAGACCCAGTTCCAAGTCACTGAGCACACCTGATTTTATATCAATTAGAAGTGGGAGGGTTTTTTACTACATTAGATGACTGCAGAACATTAATTGAGAACAATAAATAGAAAGCCCAGATACTCTGAGGTTTAACACTGGCATCACTGTTTTGTGGCTCTCCAGCCACTTTTCATTGTTGTACCTATAGCACAGACCCAATCATTATATTTCAACTACTTTGAGACTACTTGTAATGCACTTGGAAGATAAAAGGCATCACAGGTAAGTGCTTGATCCTGTTAGATGCGGTTCAGGTTGTAAATGGTCACTGAAGCAGCGTAGATCAAACACTTTGTTATCTTTGAATTAAAATGCATGGCACGGTAGCAATTCTTCACTATTAGCCCATCTCCAAATGTATGTGTACATATGTGTGTGATCTAAATTGTCAGGCTGTGTACAGTGTTTCTGTGCACTGGACCAATAGTTACTGTAAACACCAGTGAAAGATGGGAAACTCAGTCCTGTAACAGTAAATACCTATTTTTCACCCAGATTACAGTGGTTCTAGACCAGCTGCAGCACTCACGTTGCGGGGGAGGAGATGCTTCCCCAGAAGCGTTAAGTGCCTGGTGAGACTGAGCTGCCCAGGCTGTGACACTTGTGAACAAAATCTGTGCTAGGTCTTTGCATTGGATTAACTAGTCCACTGGTGATCTAGGTTTTAATACTTATAATTACATATTTCTTTTTTGTTAGACGAAAGAATATAAATCGATCTGGCCTCACATACTTGGTTTTCTCACTGTTTTGTCACAAGTGTGCCTCTGTATCTGCTTGCTTACACACCGTTTTCCCAGTATTTCTGGCTGGTTGATTTTATGAAGGCTGATGATCTCAAGGATAATTATGTTCTAATTTCTACAAGCCATATCGGTAAGAGAGTTTAAGTATCCCTACTGAGGGGCTTGCATGCCAGAGACCTGTAGCTTTCCAAGTGCTTCAGCTGGACAAGAAAGATAGGAGTTTTTGGACATGTGCTGCTCTGAGTTGAGAGCTGGTGGCTGTGCATTACCTATAAGGAGTGGTAGTCTTTTTGAATGTAGTTAGACTTCACTGCTGATGCTGGTGGGTATGGTGGGCAGGCTTTCAGTTACAGGAACTTGTACGAAGCCTAAAAACTTGTAAGTGTAAATGCACTACAATTTGGCAACTGAAAAAATAAAACCCCCACATTAATTTTCATATAGTCGTTGATATAAATGAACTCTGCATGCAGCGTTTCATGAGCGTGAAGTGTTTTGTGTCATCTGTAGGTGGTGCTGGAGATCCAGATAAACTTTTAACTGTGGTCTCTTGTGCTTGGTGATGTTTCCTGTGAAATAGTTCCCCACTTTTAATTCTTTGCCGGGTAAAAACATTTCAAAATCCACTTTTATAAGATGTTACAAAAAGCTCAGCTGTAAAACCGTATTTTCACTTAAGGAATAAAGGAACAAATAAAAAACCGACAAAGTTTTCTACTCTTAAGATGCCATGAAGCAGATCTGTGGCCGAAACCGAATCTGTTTATGTTCAATTGCTCATTTTTTTACTCCCTGTTAATTAATTTTACTCTGTGCATACTTTGCAGCTGCAGAATTGTCGTGCACTGCAAGAATGATGCAAAATGAGTGATTTGACAAAGCTGATGGTTTGAACTGCAATTTATCTGTGTTTGCACTTGGCCAACAGACCTGCACCCAGGGGATGCCCCACCGCGTCCAGGAATCTCATATTCAATCTAATGTTGCACTCAATGTTACACAGCTCTGTTATCTGCATTTCAGTTTCACAAAAAGGCTTGTTTACCTTTTAAAATAGGAAACCAGTAGATTTGTCATATTGTAAAGACTAACCTTCATTGTGGTCCTGTGTGTGCCTCTAAGATAAACAGGAAAGATAACAAAATGGTGTGAATGAATAGACAAAGCTTAGTGCTGCTTCTTCCAACATTGTTTAGCTGATTGCATTATGTTTAAGTGAACAATCTAGAGACTTCTTTCCTCCACCCTAAAAAAGAAGCTGATAACCAAGGCTAACACGGGGGCAATTGTTTGGGTTGTGCTTTTCAGTTTTCCAACATTCTGGCTTTTTTCTGTGTATGACAGTAATGGTCTTTGTGTTTTAGAGCTGGCAGAAGCAGATTGTTTTAATCTGATATTCATTTAGTACATTCTTCAAGTTATCAACAGAACTATCCCTTGAGAGAGCATGGTAATTCATAACAAGTGTCTCTTGTAGAGCTTGCTTTCAAGCACATGGTAAATAAATTGTATACCTTCCTAGAGTCTGCCCTAGCCTCAATGCTCTGTAGCAAGTTGTCTCTTTCCCAGAAAACATATTGAGATGGATTTTGCTCCTCTTGCTGGGGGACCTCCAGGATAAGCACTGAGCCTCATGGTGCATGTGGCATACAGGGGGTGAGCAAACCTGGCTGCTTCTCACTTCTGCTCACTGGTTACAAAATGGATGATGTTTACACTGAGTTTTACTGAACTGGCTCTAAGAGACAAATGTAAAACTATTCCATAGTTAGCATCCTTCAGCACAGGTTTTGTTCTCTGCAGAGTCTCATGCCTTTCACAAGTTGCTTTTGGGGTCCCAATTGTGAGTTTACAGTGTGTTACAGTTCTTCCTCTTTTGTGCATGTGAATTCCTGTGACTGCTTAAAGAAATTGGGTTAAACAGAGCAAGAGTGTTAGCTAGAACACTAAGCAAGCAGTGGTGCATAGCCTGTATGCATCTCACATAAAGCAATCCCCTGCTCTTGTATCCTTCCAACTGTGTTTGATTCTGTTGTTGCTCCGTGACACTGCTTTTTAAAACCAGACCCAAGTATTACATGAGCAGAGACTTATCCTCAGCAAGACCTGCTAGAATGTGCTTTTCCTTCATGTTTTTGTGGTGTAAAAGCATGCAGCAGGGAAAGAGAAATCCAAAGTCCAAAGAAAACTTGATCTTCACTACCTTAAACTGTGTTTCGGGGTGGCAGTTATCTGTGTGTGAGCTCCTGCACTGTCCCCCCAGAAAGATGCAGTTTGAACAATAAACCAGCAGCACTCAGGATTAAGCCCTCTATCAGTGTTGCTAGTATCTTTTATGTGGTTCTCATAAACACTTTAACTGTCATTTGCATCAAAATGGCAGATTCCTGCTCAAAACCAGCATCAATTTGTCCCATGCACAGGGGGGGTTACTGGATATGCAGATACACCAGGAAGCACTCCTAGATGAGTGAATGGGATCAGGTCCTCATGTGAGGTGAGACCTAAAAGCAGCAGAACTTGGCCTGAAGCTCGCTCCTTTGGGATCTGGGGGAAAACCAAACTTATATTGAATACACATGATTTTTGCAATTAAAAGTTGTAATCAGAATATTTCCCAATCCTTTTGGCAGAGCTGTTTATTGCTCTTGCGCTCTGACTGCACTGGAAAGTACCTTCTGTTGTGGGGTTTTAAATTGTTCTTTAAAAGTGTTAGAATCATGCCAAGACATTTTTCTCTAGATTACAAACAACTGGGGAAAGGCTTCTCTTTCAGACACATTTATTCTGTATTTCTGATTCTTTAATTGTGTTTGCAGTCAAAATACAGTTGTCCTTTTTGCAATGTGATGCTCTGGTGGCTGTAAAAATATTTGCTGTGTCCTCAGTGGAAAGGCTTCTATCCTATAATTTCAGGAATATTGACTGGATACTCTAATGGCTTTTTACATCTGTAGCTGGAAAATCTTTAGCCTTGTTATTTAAATTTTAAGAAGAGAAACCAGTATTGTTAAGAGAAACTGATGTCTCCTGTCACTTACCCCAATGACCTTTCATAAGGTGATAAAGGTTTCTATAGTGACCTGAGGAAATAATGTCTCAGGTATCATTGTGAATTAAAAGTCTGTTGCAGGAAAAGCTTTCTTTTCTCTCTCAGGTATCCTGTTCTGCTTTTGTCTTTATTCCAGTTGCTAGACACAGAGAAGGGCTCATAAAACATACAGTATTTGGTTACATGGCTGTCTTTCATCTTTTAGAGACTTCACAATGCTGCAGGGAAGTAAAAATGCCCATGACAAAGCAAAGTTGATTTTTTTAATGCTATATACCAGCAGAGTAGCAAATAACATTTATGTTCAGGATCTGCTGCTGTAATGCCACTGAACTCTGTGACTTGTGTTATCAGATAACTTATTCCATAACCTTCATGAGGTGGGTTTGCTTCTATAAAAAACAGGAATTCTGTATTATTGCAGATTCATTTTTGGCAGAGGTGGTGTGGGATTGCTCTGAGTTCCTGGTTTCAGACCTCATGTAAATTTGCTTTTAATGTCTGAAAGCCAAAGCTCTCTTGGTTACTGATGGAGTGGGTGAATTTTGTAGCTAAAAGTTGAACATTACATGGGAAATAATTGTTTGAGGACCTGTAAAGGGTTTTTTTGGAGGGTGTTGTTTTTTGTTGGTGTGTTCTAGTGCATTTATGCCTGATGCTCCTGGATAAAACATGTTATGCCATGAATGTCTTTCAGTTTATCAAACCTTACTTGAGACACACCTAAAACAAAGCTTGGAGAAACCTCCAAATTTTCAGCTTGAGTATCCCATTGATGTGTTTCAAAAAGAAGAGCTGTTAAAATCTTTGTGCTATCTGTATAAGCAGCATTTAAGTAAAGAAGTAAAGGCTGGCCCTACACAGCAGATCTGTGCTGCATATCCCTGTTGGTCAGAGCTGTGCAGACAGTTTTCTATCGTTTTGCTTTTGATCACAAGATGGAAGCTTACTGAGACTGGGAAGCCCTGGGTGAGGCAGAGCAAGGCCAGCAGTGCAGGTTGGTGTCCCAGCCCTCAGCCATCACCCCATTCTGCCTTGTAGTTGTATTTGCACCTTTTAAATGTTGGTCTCTGAAAGAAAGTACTCACCCCCTGCCTTTTCTTAATGCAGATCACAACTTCATACTTCAAAGTAAGTCTCCACTTACTGTTGCTGGCCATATTTAAATATTATATTAGTAATATGTATTTTCAGTGGAGTAATGCTGCTGAATTCCCCACCTGGAGAAGGTGACGTGTGCCTCAGAAGTATATTGTGAGGATGAGAATAACTTGGATACCTCAGTGATGAGCAAGATGCAAATACCTAGATAGATACTGGAGATAGTCACATCTCATGATGGCCTAAAGGAAAATCTGAAAGAACAGGAATGCATAAAGCTAAACTGCATAATGCATAGCAGTCATAATTAATAGATTAAAGTTCTTTGTGAAACATGCTTTTTTATTCTAATAAAGGAAAGGGGCTATAAATGGTGACACAGTTCTAGAGAAACAACAGCGTAAGATGCTATGTTAATGCCATGTTAAAGTTGTAAAGCTAAAGAGGTGATAAAAATGTACCATGTTTTTAAATTTTAACAGGACTGATGTAAGGCTTAAATAGTAGCACTTTTGCTCATCTCTGCCTCTATTGGATCGTTCTTTTAGGTACATATGGTTGCTGGGGGATTATGAGAAGTTTGCCAATCCTTGCTCCTTAGTCCCTTCTGAAAAGTTTACAATTTCTCTTGTGAATCACTTTGCGTACACAATGTTAGATTTTGCTTTTGTTGTAAAATCCTGTAAATCAGCCACTGATACAACTTTCATTGGCTGGAGATGGGCATGATTTTTTTCCTTAAAAAAAAAAAAAGCCTGCCAGCAAAATTGCTTTTTGGTGATGACTGTGCTTGAAAAGTGCTCTGCAGGGGCCCATTCCCAATTGATTATCTTTCACAGCTAATAGCTTCAAAGGCTATTTGGTGGACAGTCCAGTTTTACATTTAAATGTAAATCTTGATAGCCTTGACAGACTGATGATCAGAAAAAAGGGAGGTAAAAACAGTAAAATAAATGTACGGCTGGTATAACTTTCACCAGCTCCTCCAGGGCCAATTGTAGCAAAATTAAAGCGGTTACAGTTTGACAAAGCTCTTTAGAGTGGACAGTGAGTGAAAACTTCCCTCAAAAGATCTAGCATTAATAAGTTGCTAAATAGCGTGTCAGCCTGAAAAGTTCAGTACAGTGTCAATGGCTCCCATTTGTGCTTCATTTGAATTCAGGAGTAAAGTTCAAAGCACTGAAGCCACCTGGGTAAAGCCAATCTTTTTGATGAAGCTACAGCAGAGTTGTCTGGCAAACCAAGTTCACATTTGCAGCTCAATCCTCGTTGCAGGCTTGGTGGCATCAGCATAAGACATGTTGGTTGGCCACCAATGTCCTGCAGCATGGGAGAAGTGGTTCTACCCTTCAGGCCCAGGAATAGGAGCTGTGCTTCTCCTCAGTCCCTACTTGGATGGGCAAAGGTGGTGTCTGGATTTTGACAGACCTTACAAGTATCACCAAAGTGGCATGAAGATAAAACAAATGGAGATGGCACGAATCTGGTTCCCCAGCATCTTGCCAACTGCCCCATCCCCTTTACAAGCTGTCTGATGCTTCGGTGCGGTGAGGCGGGTACAGGCTTCAACCTTGTGTTCATCTTAGGAACAGATGAGGCAACAAAAGGACATTGAGGATGGCATAGTTGAGGGCTCCTTCAGTAATGATGTGCCTGTCATCTTTGCCATACAGTGACTGAATTGTGGCAGCCTGGAGGATCCTGCAGAGGTAGCCCACATGCTTTGCCATAGCTAGTTTGCTTCTGTGATCCTTTCCCTGAGCCTTATCCCTTCCTTACACATTTGTGTCAGATCACAGTTAGCATGTTTGTTGGCTTCACTGCCTGAACTGCTCAGGACTCTGAGTCCTGTGATGTATTCACACAGCAACTGCACCATGTTGAGAGAGAAAAGCACTCACTGAGGACGAAGCAAGCAGTTAATGCCATCCTGTTGGTAGGAACCCTGGAGAAAGGCTCTTCACAAGAGAAAACTACTGAAATCAAAGGCTGTCCAGAAGTAACTCAGGTTTCTTACTTCGTTGCCATCTTGTTTAATTTCTGATGTGCTCCAGGACCCCTTACATAGCAATAGTTAATATGGTTTTGAACTGTTTGGTTGTGTGAGTCAGCGACGAGTCCTTGACCACAGGAACTGCTTGGAGGGTTACAGATGCAACCACTACTCTGGTCCTGATAGTCAACCTCACCATCTGCTCCCCATTGCTTACATAAAGAGCTCTGAAACTGTGGTCAGTGGGTAGTGCTGCCTTTCTGTGTCATGCTAAAATATATTGTCAAGGAGCTGTAATCTCAAACTGTAATCTCAGACTGAGCCGCTAACCATTGCTAAGCATCAGTGTGAGTGCTGCTGGTCCCTGTGCTGTGCTTCCACAGGCCATGAGACAAAAGGTGGACAAGGAATTCCTCATCTCCAAATCTCAGCAACTGTGAGCAGGTACCTTCTTCTCATTTTTTAGTCTTTGTTGCTATGGAAACCGAGCCACAGACACTGGCTGCTCACTTTCTCCTCCATAGTCCTCATGTCCAAACACTCGGGAATACCAGTTAGCCACTGTCCAGCATTTTCCAGACTTTCAGAGGAAAGAAAAATAAGGGACAAAAAGGGAAAATGCTGAGCATAAAAGCCATTGAGAAACAGGAGATCAAGGAAGGAAAGTCTGTCTGTCTCAAAGGAAAATACAAGGTAAAGAATAAGGGATAGGTGATGAAGAAATAGAAAAGAGGTTTAGCCTGAGCAAGGGCTGCTGCAAGGAACACTCCACAAAAAATGCCCCTTGCTTTTTAAACCAGTTTCTTGAGTCTATGGACTCAAGATGGTTTGTACTACTGCAGCCATAATAATACCTGGCATGGCTCATCCATGCATAGCAACATAACCAGCGACCGTGTAGGAACTGCACCTTGCTGATGCCTCCAACCTAGTCATGGGGCTGTTTAGCCACATTAGTGCCCACATGAAGTGAGCAGCAGCCTCTGGGCATTGAGCTAAAGCCAAAATGTTTGAGGTAGGAAAGGTGAGAGGGGCAGACCTTGCACTTCTCTCAATAGCAAGTCCTTTGCAGGAAGAGAATGCTTTTGTTTAAATTCTACTCCAATGGCACAATATTCCTGTGTAACAGAGTAAAATTCGTCCAAGCCTCTCTTTTCCTTTTCTTTTCTTCTTCTTTCCTTTCTTTTTTTCTTTTTTCTTCTTTATTAAAAAAAAACCCAAACCAACAAAAAAAAAAACAAACAAACAAAAAACCCACCAAAAAATCCCCACCAAACTTCTATAGCTCCATAAATGCTCTGCACTAAATCCCAAACTCCCTTAGGAGTGCTGGCTAGCATAGTAAAATGCTATCAAATTTGTGTAGAATGGCACTATAGTAAGTAGTAGTAAATTTACCATAGTAAAATGGTATCAAACCTGTGCAAAACCCCACCTGCCTTTTGTTGGTCCTTCAGTCCAGGACCATAAATTAGCCCCCTGCCAGTGAAATCATATCCTACTTCCAGTATAAAATTATAAACATGCATAAAGCATGTTAGCGAAACCCAGCACATATCCCCCTCCTTCCCCTGCATAATTCACTCCCAGGTTTCTATTTACTCAGGATGTACAAAGAATCAGCAGATACAGAAACGTCACCCAATCAGCAACAGCATTGAAAAGGCCCCAAATTAAAAGGGTTATACCATGAGAGAGCTCAAACTGTGGGATGTTCCCGAGCCTGAGCCCCTCCAGACACTGTAGTAGTGAATGTCCCTGATGTCATGGGAGCAGGCAGCAGATAGGCAGGGCCTGGCAGCAGCTCAGAGCAGGGAGCTCCTGGCACAGGGGCTGTCTGTGGCTCTTTGAGGAATACCCGTCTGTGCAGAGACAGTGACTGAGGAATGAAAACCCAGCTGGCTCCTTGCAGAGTTATTGAGCACCAGCTTATACAGAGCAGTTGCAGCAAAGTACTTAAATTTGAATTAATTCTCTTTTCCTCCCTGTGTAGATAAGTCTTTAATAATAAATCCAACTATCAATCCGGTTCATATGAAAGGGTATGATCTATAAAATCCATGTGCAGAAATACAAAGTTCTGTCTATATTAAGCTCTTGAATATATTACTTACATGGCCACTGAGCTTTGTAGGAATCTTTCCATTGACTTCACCAGGCTTCCTGTTAAATCCCTAGTTAAAATATGCCTGGTCATATGGCTGGTACAGAAACTAGCAGTAATACAAAGGAAAGCAGGAAAAGAAGTTGTTTTACTTGTTCTTTTACCTTTGTGATGTGCCACCTTCCTGCTCTTGGTTAGGTTTTCAAATATCTGTTTCAGAAGTTGTTGATGCATGCATAATTGGGGTATTTGCATGTGCAAATGTCTATTATTTTCCATGCATCTGCATCTGCACAGTACATTGTATGCATTCCATTTTTGCATTTGTTAAATAGAAATACTTTGGAGGAAAAGTAGACCCTCCCCTCAGTTCTTCTATTTAAGATGAGAACTAGCAGCAAGTGTTAAAACTAAAACTAGAAAAACACATTCATCATTAAAACAGTATTAACTCCTGCATAAAAACCAATTCATCCAAAGGTTTTCCATTTTGTACCCACCCATGCTCTAAAGATGTTAATTTCTTTAAATCACAAAGACTATCATTATTTTAGTTCATATTTAGGCACAGAGATACCATAAACTTAAGAATGTTCCTCTCTTTCTTTCTGCATTGTTATTAGTGGAAAACAATTACAAACCACAATTGCTTTGAAGGGGACTTCCCAAAAACTTAATCCCTATTCCTTTTAATTTTAAAGATGCTCCATTTAAACATGGCATATCATTTTCTGTATTCATGCTTGGTAAAAATCTGGGTGTTCACTAATTTCGTGTGCCCGCTGTCCTGCTTCTTTGAGCTAGCTTTTATGAAGGAAGAAGGTATCACTATGGTAATTGAGAGCAGTTTGGCAGTGAGGGGTTAGTTAGCATTGCTGATGAGTTATGTCGCCAATACCAAACTGATTTCCAAGATAAATGCAACACTGAGGCATAACAAAGCACAAGTTGTGGCCAACTGTCTGCATATGCGATCATCTTATAGTGATAATATAGCCTGGAGTTGCTTTTATCACTAGCCCGGTGATGCATTTATTGTGGGGTTCTGAAAGAAAAGGTTTAAATTAAGACAGTATGGCATTACCAGCTAAATTCTTTAGTTGAGCTCCCAGTCGTTGAACAAGTTGCTCTGTTGACATTGAATAAGTCTAAGAAAAAATTGAAGTAGTATAAATGATTTGGTAGAAAAGCAAATAATTTGGCTTACAGTTACAGAAACAGAATGTGAGGCCCCTCAGTGACCACATCACCTTCTATGTACAAACAATTGATAATCTTATCAATGCAAAGTTGTCTCCATGCTGCATTTAAAAGCAAGTTGCCTTTATTCCAGCTTCCACTCCACTGAAATCTGCTATAAATACCTACTTTATAACACTGACCCAATATATAAATTGCTTAGTTCAAAAGAAAAGCTTTTTTGGAGGGGGGGGAGAATGGAGTAAACGCAGTGTGTTGTAAAAGCTAAGTGGTTTTATTGGCACTTTAAAATACCCTTTTATGCTGAACTCTATCTGCTCCGATTATATATAACAACGGTAGTTATGTATTAAAAATGTGTGTCAATAGTTCTCGTAAGACTGTGATTTGTCATTTGTGTGCCAGAGGTCCCAACAGGCTTGATTGACAAAATCTAGCCTTGGCTTAAAGGGATCGGATGCTGGGGTATGTTGTTTGTCAGGTAAATTGATAAGAGTAACCATCTCAGTGATTTAAGTCAGAAACTTCATGTATCAACCACAAAAAATCCTAATGCAGTCTGCACTTGCACACCTCTTAGGATGCCCATTGTTGATACTGGTGGAGAAGCCTAGACTGTTGTAACAAGTCACCAGCCTGCATGTGCAGGAGGTTCCTGTAGGACTTTATCAATCAAACAATAAATAAAACCTCTAGTAAAGATTAAGGTGCAGGTTTACTCATATTTACATAGGAAGGTTGATACTCTCCTGTACTCAGTGGCTTAGTATATGCCCTCATAACTGTGTGGCTAGATGTCAGTGCTGATAGACCCTATGAACTCTTGCTCCCAAAACAACACCTTTACCACAGGAGGTAAAGGTGTGTCTCACTGAGAAATAGTTGACCTTGTATTTTGCTTGGATGGTCTATTCAGAAGTAGCATACATCTGTTTGTGTGAGACTGTAACCACTCGGACATAAAGCAAGCGATACCACAATTGCTTGCAAAGATCAGTCAAGCTTTTAGAAGGATGAGTTTCAGACACTACTTTATACAAAACAGTGAATAAAGTTTCATTGCACTTGGTACAAGTGAAGCTGTCCTCAGGCAGCAGGTGTTGAGCCTGTTTGTTCAGTGAGGAGAACCCCCTTTTCTAACCCACTTGTTCTGCCTGCATAAGAATTCACAGGCTGTGAAATGAAACATCCCCCGGACAGCGCACTCTTTGAATTCTCTCAGCTGTATCATACATAAATTATGGTACTCTGAGACCAGAGGAAGTAATTTAATGCTGGAATTCTCAAAAGGGTTTGCCTGCTTGTTTTGCTGAGGTGTAGCTATGTTATACATTATATATAAACAGCGACTTTTGAAAACCCCCTCTTCTTTGCAATCGTAACTATTCCCATAGGAATTAGACCAGTGACTTTATATTAATTGCAGAGTACTCAGTACTTTGGTTTCTATTCATACCATGCTCAGCTGAAGTCCATGCTGAGTAATGCCTGCAGAGCTAGGCAGCTGCTCCTCACCATCAGTGACAGTGCTTTGACCAGTGGGCCACACCTGAAGAACATGCACCTTCATTGTCTCTATATATACCAGCTCCCATCACCCTTGCAACTATGTCTTTAGGTGCATTTTCAGGTCCCAGCTCTTCCTTACTGCATACAGCAGTTGCTGAACAAATGCCCATGTATGATGCTGATGCTCCCAGTGGCACAGCTTCTGTTACCTCCTGGAGTAGCTGGAGTTAGTTTATAGAGCATTTGGTGCCCTGCTGCTGCTCTACTTCATCTTAAAGAAAATCACATTATTACTGGTGGTTAAAGCTGTTGCGCTGTGCTGCAAGCTAGGATGATGGGAGAAAGTTTTCTGCTCTGGAAACAGCAACCTCCAAGAAAAAGCAGGATACCGCTGGGACCGGAGAGATCAGGAATTAGCTGGGTAAGCCTCTTGGTCCTCACTGGAGCCCTGGGCCAGAATGGCTCTGGGAGGGAACATCCTGCCAAGCATTAGTGGTGACTGATACTGGTGAGTCCTCACGTGGATGGGAAGTTTGCAGAATAATCACTTTAGGGTGACAAAAATGGTCTTGTTCTATTTGTGAAGCACCTACTACTCTTTTAGTGGCTTACAATTAGAAGGTAAAAGAAATAACCATTTCAAAACACTTTTGTTTTAAAAATCCATTTATAACTTTGCAATCTAGACTGATGGGGATTGTCACAAAGGCTGCCCATCACCTAATGAGGTTAATCACACCCTGCCTGCTCCATATCAGTGGAGGGAAACAGTTTTCTCCAGGGCTGAGTCAGAACAGTGTCAGCTTTGACTCACCCGTTGGAAGAGCTTCTCTCTCTCTGTTGATATGCAGTGAAATTAAACCCATGAGTTTGAAGTTTGGCTTTGCAAATATTCCCTGTAAAGACAAAGAGATGTGTCAGACACTGCCTTCCTTCATCCATGCTCCTTAGTTTAGAGGCACTTTTTTTTTCAATTTTAAAAATAGAAGGACTGTTAAATGTAGGTTTTATTTATTATTATTATTATTATTTATTTTAAAATAAGCTGAACTTTCTGTGTAAGTTGCATATTTCAACTGCTGTCTCTGGGTAACCAGCATATTAACCAAGCAGTGCCCAGGTGTTTCTGACTGTACTCTGTTGAGGAACAGTGATACTGGTCCTTCTGTTGTATGATAGCAAATGTATCCAATAAACTACCCAGCCAGTTCTGTTAGTAGCCTTAAGATGTCACTAACTGACTTGGCCTTGGCTTTTTCTGCTGATTTGCAGCGGAGCTGGGGCTGGAGAAGCGGAAATAAGCTGTTATTTTTAACACATCTCCCCCCTCCTACAGTGAGTGACAGACAAGGTGCTGATGTCAATTGGCTAGTGTTACAGGCATTAATTAAGTCAACTAAAAGTCCTTTTAGTTTCCATTTCCTTCTGCAGGGACAGCTAACCTACATTAATGGGAAGTGCAAGAACAGAAGGCGAACGCAGGAGCAGCTCACTGTGCTGGGGAATGAAGTCAGGCTCTGTGTACCAGCAAGCCCTGCATCTGCTCAGGGTGTTCTCGTGTGAGGGCCCCAGATGAACGCTTGCTTTATTGTGAGGGTTGTGTTAAGCATCTTGGTGGTTTTCACTCCTCTTTTTCTTCAACCCCTCCTTTTCTGTTACGTTTCACCACTCTGTAATCGCCCTGTGCTGTGCCTTGCCCTGAGTTGCTGAAGCCCCTCTGTGGTGTGATCCTCCTCTTCACATGACTCAGGAGTCTGCTTATTATCTCCTGCTTTGCCTGCACCAAATCCTGGTTGTAATACATTTCTTTTAGCAACAGGGATGTCATGGTTTGTTGTGCCTGTACTGGGATACTTGCAGTGAATGGGCATGGGGTATGCCTGGTGCAATTGGAGACTGGTAGGAAACTGTTTTGTTAGAGGGCTAGTTTATACCTGCTTGTGAGTACATTCTTGCAGCTCCTGGCACTCAGAATGCTGCAGGAAGGTTTCTGGGTACCTGAATAAGACTTGAGGAGTCAGCCAAAGACTAGTACAACCTTATTCCTTATCTGCCAAGCTGCTGTAACTGACTGCAAGGCTGGGCAGTGGCACATCTGTGGTAAAATCCATGAGTGTAAACCCCTGTAAAGAGGTTAATTCTTTAAAAAGGTAAAATGCTTCATTTTAGGTTAAAGAGGTAAAATGCTTCATTTTACATTTGCAGTGGGACAAGACTATACTAAGCCAGCTGATGCATGATAACCAGTGCCAGACCTTGCGCTGCTGATTGTTTAGCTTGGTCTTATTGGTACCATTCTGAACTTTGCCAAACTATGAGACCACTGACAACTTCCAGTGGTCTTTAAATTCGATCCAATAGCATTCATCATAGTGACATCCATATAGCTGGGATTGGTGCCAGAATTGGTTTTTCTGTTAACCATTTGGGCACTGCAAAGGCTAGAATTTAACATGGAATTTCTACTCTAGTGCTGTATATACCCTGAGCATCTGGCAATAAATAAAGGTTAAACGAGGAGACATATTATTTCATTATTATTACTCTTTAATAGTGCTCATTAATTAGGAAAATGAGTATAAAAAGAATTGCTTTTGCGTTCTGGAGTGAAACTTTAAGGCACTAGCTTTAAATGCTTAGCTCTTCAAGAAAATATTGTATTCACATCTTATAAACTTTATTGCTTTAAAGGGAAAAAAGAGGTAATCAATGGTAAACACCAAGCAATGTGGAAAAGCACAGTAAGAGAGAGCATGCTGGCTCTAGGTTATAATAGAGGTCTGATTCAAGGTTTACTACTTTACCATGGTTTCATGAACCTTTTTGTGACCCCAAGCAAGTTACTCCCATCTCACTATTCTTCCATTTCCTCCTTCTGTAAAATGATATTAATAGCACTTCAGCTGCAGAGCAGGTTTATTGTACAAGGCTTAATGAATGTTTGTCTCCCTCTGATTGAGATTCTTTCCTGCTGGAGGCAAGAATTTTAAGCAGGTTGACTACATAGAAAAGGTTTCCAACTCTGAAGCTATTGTTAAAAGCAGAAGGAATTATTAAACATCAGGAAATGTTTAATTTTATGTCCATTAGAATAGTCTAAAACATAGCAGCTTTAGTTCTTCTGTTATTTAGCAACTTTAGTTTTGTCCTCCCCTAGAAACTCTGTTAGGGAAATGCTCTGACTTTTGAAATGATCCTAGGTAACTAATGCCTACACGGACACTGCTAAACTTACTGCCCTGAGGAACAACAAATAACAGCAGTTACATAGTTGGAAGACTTGTCACCGTATCAGCAATATACACAGAGTTCTGAAATTGGGGGGAAAAATGGAATTTGGATGTTTGGCCAGATCCAGTCATTTTCCCTAAGGCTGTGATGTTAGTGCAATGCCCTGGCATGAGATTTCAAGCACTGAGAGGTGTGAGACTCTTGCTGTTTACACAGAGAAATCTCAGCAGCCCCCAACAGGATGGATGAAAGAGGCTGTGCTGAGCATGGAGCACTAAATCAAGCCAATAGGAAATGCTGAAGACAGCTTTAGGATAGCCCAGATGCCTTGTGGAGGTCGGCAGTGGTATACCTGTGTTCACCTGCAGCATAAAGCCCAGAGACATCACCAAAATCTTGCTCTTCAAAAGAGGGTTCCCACTCTTCCTTCAAAACATTGCTGCTAAAAAATGTGGTTGTTCCCTCTTCTGCTATTCTTTGTTGCTGACAAAATAGTTTGTGTGCTCTATCTTTGCAGTCCTGAGGGGTTCAGATGCAGTTCCATCCATCGTGAGTGGTAACTGCTGTGCTGCATGCACCCTAAAGCCAGGGAACCTCCTTTCTCATGAGAAAAGCTGTTACTGCTCTCTGACATTGCTCTCTTTCTGTGATTTCTGTAAAACCATCTTTGGATAGGACACAGCAACCCTCCTACAAGCAGGGGCTGGAGTTCAAGGGCTTTAAGTCCTCTTTTAATCTGGAATTACTCCATTTTTTTGCCCCACCTCTTGCTGTCGTGATGTTCAGATAGCTTCTATCACTAAGAACATTTGAAAGGTGACTGGTCCTGCTGAAGGAAGATTATCGGGTGTTACCTACAGTGAGCGTACTTTAATCCTCATAAGATTAAATAATGTGTGGCACTCAGAAAGTATGAAGTAGGCGAAGTGTGAATTTAATTTGGTGTACCCTAGTCTTGTGTGTGGTTCTCAACTCTGAGTAGGGGCTCCAAGGGTCACACACCATGGCGATGGTGCATGGCTATTTCATCCAGCCACAACTCAACCCAGCAACATGCTCATGAATCAGTTGTGTCAGCATAAAGTAACATGTATACCCATGGAACATGCTACAGGATCTGAACGCTCAGCTCTAACACTTCTGAACATTGCCACAGAATCGCACTTTCCAGGTATTGTGTACTTAAGCATACCTCCATAAAAACAAAGCAATATTTAGCACATTAATAAAAGCTTAACTGCAGTATCCTGTTTTGCTTTTGTATCATGAAAGAAGGAATTTGTAAACACTCCCAAAACTTTCAGAAAAGCTTCAGGAAGTTCCCCAAAAGCTAAACATTTAGAATGTTTTCATTGTATTCTGGAATCAGTCCCCTTTGCCTGTGATATTAAACAATCTGAGTTATCAAATATTTCTCTATATTTGCTGTTTTCTCAGTTGTATATAGTGCTTTTCCTAGGGAATGAGTGGCAGCAAATCTGAGAAGGTTTTTGTTGGGAAGCCTTACAGCCAGATCTTCACTACAAGCGCTGAGCAATAGGTGACTGCATTTCTGACTATAACACACATAGGCAAAGAGGCAAATATAAGTCTTCTCTGGATTCAGGTATTTATTACAAAATGGACCTACGTGCTTGACTAAGGAGTTTTTACAAGCAGTTGTAGGAACTGATGTTAGCAGTTATGTGAATTCAATCTCTCTTCTGTGGATATGATTAAATCTTGGCAAGAATTTAGACGGTAGCCAAGGCGGGTGTTACAGAGCACTATTGTGGGTCAGGGATTATATAGCTGCTGCTGGTGGCCAGAGACAAAAGATGCGATGTTTTAAGAGTTAGCCCCAAACAGAAACCACAGTGTTTCCATTATTATACAAACAGGGCTTAAAGTCCTTGTCTTTCTTCCTGATGTGTTAAAAGCAATTGCAATGGTTAATAAAATACAGGGATGAGAAAATGGAGTGGATGAAGCTTCTTCAGAAAGCTGTATGATGTAATTTTGCTAGTATCTGCAACTTATAACTAAGAAAACTAATTCACATTTCCCATGTTACAACCAAAATGGCCAGCAGAAGCTTTGTAAAATTGGCAAAGGGAGAAAAATACAGGGGAAATGTATAAAGGAAGATTTTGCTATAGGAGCAACAGCTTTAATATATGACACACACATGGCCAGCAAATCTTCTTTTTTTCGGCTTTTTACTTTGATTCAGTGACCTGACATTTGCTCCTAAACCTAAACTGCTTCTCTTGTTCATGATATCAACTACAGAATAAATAGATCAATGTCAGGAGTCAGCATGATGACATGGGAGCAGTGCTTAAAGTGGTGGGATTTATAGGTGGTCAACAGAGGCAGATATACAACACACAAGTGGGGATGTTGGCAGCTTTTATACCAATGGGCTGTGAACACTGTGACTATGAAGCACCTGTGAGCCCATATTAACATAAGGAAGGAAGAGCATTTTCCATTCTCCCTCCTTGGATACCCTGAGGTACAAAACCATTAGAAATTGTTAAAATCATTTTCTGTTGTCAGGCTTGCAAAATGAACAGCCTTGTGTGGAAATGCTTGTACACATCTGGAAGGAGGTTGATGTGGAGCTGTGCAAAATGATTGCCATAAAATCTAAACAGTGCCAGTTTTGTCAGGGTTTGGATCCGAGAGAACAAATTATGCTCACTTCAGTGAGGAAACTTTTGAGGTTTTAAATTAATTCATTGTTTGCTTATGTTTCTGTGTTAAGCGTAATGTGTTTTTTCTGTTTGGCAAAGAAGTTTGTAGTCAAAATTTTTAGTGTCAGCTTAATCCTTCCGATATTTGCGGGTCATTCATTAATGAAACCCTCAGGTTACTCCTATCCTGTTCATGTAGAAGTTACCACAAAATTAGCATGAAATCTCCAAACAGAAATCAGAGGTTTCATGGAGCTTTTGCTATGAAAGAATAAAAACAACAGTCATTTCTTGAAACCTGTTCAGAATGTCATACTAAGTTTTGGATGTGTTAAAAAATAAAATAGACCTTACCTGTCATTCAGTTATCTCAAAATAAATGGTGAGAGTTTCTCTGGTAGCTTAACTCAGAGCTTGTGTCTTTTTTACCACCATCACATTTTGGCATGCTCAGGCAA
Organism: Coracopsis vasa; assembly: GCA_026283785.1. Taxonomy (NCBI): domain Eukaryota; kingdom Metazoa; phylum Chordata; class Aves; order Psittaciformes; family Psittacidae; genus Coracopsis; species Coracopsis vasa. The sequence goes on from JANHGB010048023.1 coordinate 23,608, forward strand.
TAAAACCAGTGGTTTTCCCCTTGTAAAAACATGTTTGATAAGCTGCAAAACTACATCCTGTTCCCTTTTCCCTTCTATAAGGATCTTTCAGCATCCATGCAGAATTGCACATACAAAAAAATACTCAAATGGAGGATGCTGCAGTGAAAATCAGATTTACGATCTTATTTCACAAAGAATCATGTTTTTTCAGGTTGTCTACAGAGTTGTCAGAATCCATTAAGACAGAGGTGCTCTTTTCCCATCCTTTAATTCTTCAAACATGGGTAGAGTTGTTGTGCCTTTGTAATAACAGTTGTGGTAGTCGTTTGAAGGGAAACTGCACATTTGTGTAGGTGATTAAATGCAAGCTTTTATTCCAAATTTGTTAAAGATATTTTTGAGGGCACACTTCTTAAGGCAAATTGTCCATATTTCTAGTTTTCCATGTTAAGAGTTTATTTATGTATTTATTTCAGCTGCTGATCTTTCTCTAGCTATTGCATTCCCAACCACTTTTCTTCCATCAGAGGAAGCAATCAGAAAAAGCTGTCATTGCCCCTCAAGGTTTCTTGTTGGCTAATTGGAGTTTTTGGCTCTTTATCCTGATGATTAAAAGAACAGCTGAGTGGAAGTCAGAATGCATTTACAGAGCTGACACACCCAGCTCTGCTCTTTGGTTTACTCTGATTAATTTAGCAAATGAAACTCCTGTAAATTCACAGAACTTTTTGCCTATACAAAGCTACCCTTGCTATATAGTTTCAAGTAAGCCTTGAGTAAACTATCCCGTAGATAACTGGATCAGTATAACAAAAGCCTCTAAAAAGCTTTTTGTTGAAAAGTGCTTTTTGGTAAAGCATCATTTTGTGCTGGGGCATATAGATTGTATGAAATGAAACAGCCCTTTTCAAGAAGCTGCTTTTATTTTAGCGTATGAGAAAAACAACTGTTACTGTTTACGCTCTTCAATCAAGGTAAGCATGTTTGTCTAAAGTATTACTACAGCTTGGCTTGCAAACACTTGAAGATTGCTTACCATTTTTCTATACATAGACTGCTCTGTGGAATTGTCTTTATCAAAACTTTCGGGAGAATCTTTAACAGAATCTGAGAAACTTGCCTAATTTATGCAGCCATCTATTCTCCTTCTATTGATTCCCCCCATGATATACGTTTATCCTCCCTGCCTGTGAAAACCTAGAATTAAAACTGAAGCATTTCTATTTTATGCCTGTAATTGCTGGCAGAAAAGAGATGGGGTTTATGGGTAAAAGCTGTAATCTGTTTGGTGAGCTTTAAACAAATCATCTTGTAAAACCGAATGCAAAACTATCCAAAGTTTGCAAGACAGAAACTTCCAAACAGTAAAGCCTTACTTCACCGGAGATTTTTAGAAGCTACTTTTAAAGAGCTAGCTATTCCCACACCTTTTGTAATGAAATAATAGCAAGTGAACCATCCAGCTCCCTGGTTTTGAGAGGAGAGAGTGTTGGGGACATGGTCCCCACATCAAAACTATCCTGGAGAGATCAACCATTGATGATTTAAATCTTCACTACTTTATCTCTTTGTTTGCTGCTTGGAATGCTATTGATACCTTCTTTGTCTTTGTAATTGTTTTAATTAGCCACCCAGCATGGGCCCCTGACAGTGCTTGTGATAGAGTATTATGGACAACCCAGCAGGACAGTGAGCCTGTTAACATGAAACACAGACATTATGGCAAGCTTAATTTCTTTTATTTGTGTCATTTTTTTTTTCCTGTCTTCTTTGTTTGTGTGTGTGCCTGCGTTATTACTTGGGAGAATGAAAATAGCGTCCCAAGTACTTTGCTTGTTTAAAGGGGGAAAGAAGCATGAAAACACCATCGCAAACATTTCTCAGGGATTGTACAATTAAAGCTGATATTACCACGTATAATTTCTGGAGACAGACAAAGAATGAAACATTGGCCATATTGATTGGTCTTTTCATGCATCGTGTCTTCAGCAATTAGGCTGATATTTATGTCAGTTACTGTACTCTCGACTCTGCAAATTTCTTCTTAATTATTATTTTTTGGCTCTGTAACGCTATTTGTTCTAGTTGACCACATCCTTCTTTTGTAAATGGAAATCTGGATGATCAATTATGATGCAGATCTGCAACTCATTAGCAGTAAGCTTTGGTACTGTTGCCATTTGAAGACAATTCTGTCATTTAACTTGTGGGAACTTTTAGCAATGTATTCTGGGGAAAAAAAAACCCAAAACCTAAAAGTTTGTTTTTAGACATAAACAATTCAGCAATATAAAACCCTCAAATCCTTTCATAGTATATTTTTGGTTGGGGGTTGTTTGTTTGCTTGGTGGTTTTGGTTTTATAAATTGTGCTTGGAATAGAGGAATGTGAACAGAGAGATGTTTTATGAAAGCACAAGTTTCCTTTGGATTTAGTTTGTTTAAATTAGCCCAATGTCAGTCCCTGCCAATTATTGCCCCATTTCAGCTGTTCTCTGAACATTAATAAAAGCATCTGCTTTCTTAACTAGGGATCCAGTTTTGTACTCTCAAAGAAAGAATTTTGGTGTTTTTTTTTCCTTGCTGTGTTGAATTTCTATCTCATTAGCCTATTTATTTAATTTTATTGGCCTCCTTGAAATATATCTATGATAAAGTATTAGTTTGTGACTTGATAGACCAGGCTGAAATCATTCCCCACTTTGATGGAGTTGAATGTAAATCCTAACCGCCTGGGAATTCCAATGTTGTGTTAACCTAGAGGCACTGCTTATTTTCAGTGTTGCCAACTCTCACACTTTTTCGCATCCCTCCATCGAGAGAAAAAGGTGTGTGGGAAAGGGGAGGCTTGTTTCTTAAGGAAGATTTAAATTGTGACTGTTTTGAAGAGAAGCTGAAATACAACCTGAAATGCAACACTTCAAGTCAAAGGGAAACCTGGGGGGAAGGAAAAGGAAGAGGACTGTGATGCTGAGTGCAGGTCCTCAGCTCAAGCCCCATAAGAGGCATATCACTGTAGAGGGAGCTGAAATCTTAAAATGAAAGGGTATTGCCCCAGTGCAGGGTGGCCGCACAGGAAGTGTATCTGCTCCTTCCACAATGTACAGCTCAGCAGCCGAAGGTAAAGTCTCATCCTTTTCTATTTATGTTAATATAGCAGCAGTGATTGAGGGGTGGAGGGCTCTGAGCCCTGCCTGGCTGTGGGGGCAGCAGAAGCGTGTTCAGCTTCTAGGGGGACAGTAAATCAAAGACATGTTAGCTGTAACTCCATAATTCAATACACTAGAAAAATTACTTAATTCACATTGGGAGGATGAGAAATCCCTATTGCCATTAAAATCATGAAAGAAGGCTCTTTAGTAGAACAAACAAATAATGTTTAAGACAAATTAATTTACATAAGACAAATGCCTTATCTAGGGACATGGGTTCCTTTGGGGAAGGAAGCAGTAAAACATTCACTGGCCACATTTACCTGTCTTCAAGATAGTCTAAAATGCAATAATATTAATTTTCTATAGTCTAAAATATGCTAATATTTTTTCTGCACCATGGCCCCATTTCCTTTGCTGTCAGCTATGAGGACAGAGAGATGTGTAGTTTTCCTCAGCATAGCTCGGCTGCACTAACAGGGTTGGGCAATGGCAGAACTTAAGTTGTCTAGAGGTTTGCTAATTCTTATTCCAAGTCATGAAGCATATATCTTGGCCACAGACTTCTTGTTTGACCTTAGGCAACTTGCAGAGCGCACCTCCTCCCCCCATGAAGTAGGGGCAACTCCTTTTGCTTTTCTAGAATGTCATAGGGCTAAAAAGCCACTAGAGATTGCAAAGACCTCAGAGACTGCTTTAAAGGAAGATGCTGGGGCTGAGTGGAAGAGAACTGACAGCATCTCTGATGCCAGTGCTTAGCCATCCTGTACAGAAAAATAATCTTATTTATGACTGTTTATTTGTTTCTCTTCTGTAAATAGAAACATAACTCTCTAATAGCACTCAGATTGAATAGCTGTGGTATGTCATGCTTGCCAAACTGATACTTATGTGATATTTTAGCATTTTAATCAAAATAATTAAGCTACGCATTGCAAATCCTTTTGTGCTGTGAAATCGTGTGCTTGCAAACTTTGATTTTTTTGTATTTCTGAAGTCTCTGTTCTGATTACTTTGAATTTGGATGTGCATTTACTTGCAAGCAGCAGTGGTGGCACTGCTGATTAGGTAATTAAGTTTTGTTTTGCTGATTTCCATATATATTCATGGAAAATGTGTGTACGAATTAAAGGTGCAATTTGGTGTTTGGTGCTCATTATATCCCAAATACTGCATGTGCTATTTTTGATAAACCTGAATGATTGTAAAGTAGATAATGCAATTTATGTGATACCTTAAATGCAGCTGGCTGTGGGCAGCATGAGTTCAGTGACATAAGTTAAGAGCCAGAAGCCAGATCATTGCTTTAATTACCTTAGACTGTAAATTATTTATCCACAATCCACTGAAGCCTCTTTCGTTGATCCCACTGGTTTTCTTGTTGGCAGCTGATGAGTGCTGAGGCTGCTTGGGGCACCTCAACCCATGCATAGCCACTGCAAAGGCAGTGACAGCTTCATCAGCTCATGCCTCCCTTTTCTCTGCCATCCTTTTCCATCCTTGTTATTTACCAGATGGTGAAGGATCCTCTAAAGTAACAGTAGAAATATTTTTTGTATCCCTCAATCTGACTCATGATTTATAAATAATAGCTGTGTTTACTAATCAACCATGAGCAAAACTCTCCTGGATGAGGCAGTGTCTAAACAGAGACAATTTAATTAGTTCCTACACAATATTTAATAGGCAACAAAGGGCCATCCCAATGCCAGTGGAAACTGGTGACTGTCTTCATGGGATGCTGGTGCACTTTGGACAAGGAATTTTATTGTTATGTTGGAAAACTTGCATGGGAAAGGTTTGTAAGTTATCTGTAAGCTCCAGACGTTGGCAAGCAATAATGTAGCCTCATGTGGGCTGCTTCTAACCCCAGAGCAAACCTCTGTGTTGTGGAGTTTGAAAAGAAAAATAGTATGTTCTGTATCATGGCTTGACATTCTCACTGGTAAAGGCTACTAGACCCATCCTGATGGAGCCGCCATGGCGGGGAGAGGATTTCGTGTACCTCAAGCAGTAAGGAAGGTCATTGTAAACCTGCCAGGGAGAGTGGACTCATGTCTGAAATGGGAGAAATACATGACTTAGCTAAACTATTCATTTCTTACACAAGGGTTCTTGTAGTAACGCATTTACCAAGAGGCAGCCTGAGTGTAAACAACTAATTGTAAAGGTCGAGTGATTATTTTCTAGTTTTCATTTTGAACTGGATGGTGAAATGTTTACATCTCCAATAGATATGATTGATGTGGAGAGCAAACAAGAAAAAGAATCTTTTTACTGGGTCAACAGGTTACTTAGAAATGTGTGGAAAGGTTAATCCCAAAGCTTCTGTCTTTCTTAAGTGACCATTGTTATTTATGTATTCATAACCCTGGAAAAATCATAAAGACCTTTCCCCCCACTCCAGGAAGTTATACTCATGCATTTACCTGTTACAAATGACTAACTAAAGTAATCCACAATTTTTATGACCTCTCACTGCACTTTCAAATGAGTTTTTTTCTTTGTGAGAGCTTGGTGAGGTATTACTTTCTGCTCAGGTGTAACTGAAATCCTAGGTCATCCATTCAAGAATGCTGTTGCCTGCAAGATATTAATTGCTTCTCAAACCTTAGAATTACTCCAACTTCCAAAGGTTAATGGAGCAGATAGATTTAGGACATGTTCCTAACCACACAGGTTATCCTCCCTTCCAGAAATATGACACTCGCTGGAGATGGGTCATTCATTTTTATTGTTTAAAATGTAATGAAGCATGGCATTTATAATCCGCTGGCTGGGAACTTCTTACTTGTGGAAAATAAAAGAGGCCGCGATATACACTGCTTTTATGGATGTTAGCACATCCATCTTTGTTCTCAGTCTCTGGAAACTGGCCATAGAGGCATACATTTGGTTAAAGCACGTGGTTACCCTTAAGGAGTAAACCTGGTGTGCCTGGCAGGGACACTGGTGCCCATGGCCTTGCCAGGGTTAGGTGGTTGCAAAGCCTCTGAGAGCTGCACAGTTTAGACTGATGTGAGGAGCTCAAAAAGGCACAATAAGAACATGCCACTGCCTGGTTAGGAACAGTGAGAAGTAGCTGGTTCAGCTGTGCAGGTTGTGAATGTGGTGGGTGTTGTGCTTTGTTTAAGAGCAAAGTCCTCCAGCGCTGATGTTTCAGGAGTTCCTGAGGTTCCTCAGAATAGCCTCACACGGAACAGTAGCGTGCTCTGGGTTACATTACACATGGTTGACACAAGCCTGCTTTTCTGTGGTGTAAAATATACCCAGCTGAAATTTGGAATGAAATGTTAGTTTCTTTAAATACCAGCAGGCCAGGACCCCTGAACTCTGTGCCAGATGACACTCTTGAACAGCAACAACAAATTCCTCATGTGAACTTCATTATCCACTCCTAATTTTCAGAAGTTATCTAAATTCTATCTATCATAAACCCTTGGCAAAACAACTGCTAAGTTTTGATAAATATTTGATAAGCCTCAGGATTTACTGGGAAGATTCATGAGGGTCCCCTCGTCCCTCCCACACACACTGTGGGCTCTGGAATTCTAAAAATATTTGCATAAGGTTGTGTGTGAGCAGTGTGTGTGGACACGTGGCTACCCATAGCACGGATCATCGCCAGCTTCTCCTCTTTGTCTTACACAAATGGATGCAAGAGTTTGGCTTGCTAGGTTCTCCAACCCACTAGGTACTGAAAATATGGCTGTGGAGGGCTAAATCTGTTTTGTATCAGTTGGGAACCATGTCTATTTACCCCAGTTAGGGTTTTGACTAATAACTATAATCAGTGTTCTTGACTAATTAACTATAATCAATGTTCCATGCAAAAGAGTAGAAATACTTCTGGCTTTCTGGTGTATGTCAGTGAAGTCACCTATTTTAATATGTTGAAATTGCGATATGAAACTGTTATTCCTGATGTTGTTATAACAGGCTGTATTAAAAACAATGATGAAGGATATTTTCAGAATAGGAAAACAAAAGAGAACTTTGATCTTCATTTGGGAGAGATCCATGCAAGCATTAAGTTCAGTTGCCATCCCAGGGAAATTGGTCAAATGCTGTGTAAAGGCAGGTGTCATGCAGACTTTTTCTTTCATTTAAAAATGAAGGCCCAAAGGAAATACTGCCTCCAAATGCCAGTGATATTTACTTGGGAGCTAGTGGCAAACTTTATGCTTTAAATTTTGATCTTGTGGAATAGTCTGTCCAGTGCTTCTGAATGCAGTGTCATTGCGCTCCAGGTGTCTTTACATTAATACCAGGTTCTAACTACCTTGAAACATTGGCAGGAGTGTTTAATGTATTACTTAGTAAATCTCAAGTATAAATATTAAGTGGAGTCTTACTTTGTAAAATTAATATCAAACCTTTTTCCTTTTTCTTTTAAATTCCTTTAAATTTCAGAATTCTGAGTCTATTCAGCTTTTGGTTTCAGAAGCAGGAGTTTCCTATTTCTTTCCTCTAGTTTCTCAGTAGAGCCTTCATAGATCACAGCAGTAGCTCAACAAATCAGTCAAATATGCATGCACATTGCCTACCACTTCAATGATAAACTGAATGAAAAAATGTATTGGCTGGAGACTGCAATGTCTGGCTTTAAATTCAGCAGCACTTTACCTTCTGCACCATTGCCAAGCATCTTAAAAGACTTGGGATCACTTTAAGATTCTGTTGTAATTAATATAGCTTTTAAGGAAAGTCCCAAGGAACTGGGATTAGCACTGCAATTTCGATATAGAGCTACTGGAAGAGCCTGTAGAATTTTTGTTGGGGGATGTCTGCCCTGCTCCCCACCAAGCCAAGGACACTACCAGTGGAAAGACCACAGTGATCTCAGTTTTCCACAGAGAGGGATGGTAAATTATGTGATGCTCCTTATGATCTCCTGCTGTAGAAAATTAATTTTAGTGAGTGCCACACTGCAAAATATGAAGGGAGAAATTTTGCATGTTCATTACAACGTGATATTGAGGATGAAATTACTTCAATACTTAGGCCAAGCAGTAAGTGGGATAAATTGATTGAGAGCATCCAAAAAGCCGGTGCCTCTTACTGTGGAACCTGGAAGAAGCTAGATAAAAAGATACACAAGCCGAACAGCAAGATATTTGCTGGCTCCTCATACAGTATGGGCTGCCTCTGCAGCTGCTTAAAACACAGTCCCATCAGGCTAGTAAAGGGCTATATACATCACAAGAAGGGAACAGTTGTTTAACAGAATTTCTTCACTACTGCATTTGGATTAATTGAATCCTGTGCGAGGCCTTATCAGGAAGAGCTGTCAGCAAAGAATTCCAATAATCCAATCAGGAGGTCACGAGTGCAAGAATAAGTATCTACAAATCGGATTGAGAGAGCCAAACCTGAAGTCAAGCAATATTCCAGAGATGACAGAATAGATGATTTCACCACATTGCTGATATAATTAATGGAGATTGATAAGTTCATCACAACACCCATGTTTTGTTTGTCTTGCTGGAAAGGTGCTAATCTAAAATCCTGATTAAAAAAGCAACAGAACGAAACAAGAAGTGTGAATCTGGTGCTAGTAGCAGCTAACCAATCAATCACATCTGTCGTGGCAGAGTCTGTGCAATATTGTGAATATCAAGTATTTTTAGGCAGGTGTCCACTGTTAACCACCAGGTTTAGTACAAAGTCAGCTGATAACTGAGTTGCAGATGAGTTAGAGGTTGTTTAGAAAAAAGAAATCATTGGTCATGGGACTGGATGTGTCAAACAGTTGCCTAAAAACAACTGTTCTGCAGTACAGATATTCAGGAATATCATCTGTACCAAACTGATCTTGGGAAGAAATATTTCAAGTGAATGATTCAAACCTTAGTCACTTCTTGTTGTGTGTTTTCTGTTGTATTTACCAGAGAAGTGCCTTAGCCTGAGAGCTGTCCTATATAAAAATAAAGCTGTCTATTACTGAATGAAATACAATAAGTCAAACTTACATCCTGGTTTCATCTGCCAGTCTACTGATTTAAATTTTGGGGTTTGGCTTCAGTTGGGCTTTTTTTTTCCTTGTAGAGAAAGTCTCAAAAAGAGAAATGCGATGTGTGGTCAGGGCTGAGTCTTGACTAGAGAAAGGGCTGTGAATATGTGTATAATTAACAGCATACACCTTGACTCAGTTGAAAGGTGGTATTCAACCAGGACAGATGTGGGGACTTCTGACTCTCCAAAGTGGGGGAGTATGAGCTCTCTCATTCAGTGCAACTTTAGGTCTGTGAATTAGTGATGTGAAACATAACGCCATCCATGCTGTGAATAGGTCCTTCCCCATGCTCATTGAAGAGCACTTTCAGTTTTCTAACTACAGATGCAGACAATATACATCTACATATCTATATAGTGTTTGGTTTATTTCTGTTTCAGTGTTCCAAGATAGTAAAGTCTGCATATGCCAATAAAACAAAACGAACTGAAGATGAGAAAAAGTCAAAAGTGCTAAGTTCAACTTCTCTTACACAAGAATAACTGAGAGTAACTTCGTGATTTAACCCAGTGTGACTGAGAGTTGATTTGGTCTGTTGCTGACTGCATAAAGGCTTTCCTGATCCAAGAGATGCCTCTCTGTTGTAAGCCCTTGTATTTCTAACCTTTAACATCTTACCAAGAGTACTGTCCAATGCTTTCACATCATTATCTGATTTTAAATACTTCTCATCTGAGCTTGTTCTTCCTTAATTTTTAAACCTTGCTTACTACTACCTTCATACTTAATCATTCTCCTGCTTTGCAAAGCACTTGGGCATCATTCCAATGATAAATTTCAGCTTCATCAGCCACTGACCCACATATGCTCAGCTGCCAGACTACAACTGCTTGTCCCTATAGGTCCTGGGGTAATGTTATAATTAAAGAGCAGCTGCTGGCATATATAGGCTCCATGGACTCTGTCATCAAAGGGCAACTGATGTCCCACATTAGCTGAATGGATCTCTAAGGAATTTGTGATAGAAACCAACCCTCCTTCTCAGGAGAAATTATAGCACATCTGCCTCACCATAACAGATGCTGTGTCTCATCCAGTAATACAGTTGTGCCTATAGATATGGTGACTGAGGTCTGACAGCACATTGGGACCTCTGTCCATTTTGCTAGGATTCCCCATGAGTACCAGAGGTGCTTCGGTGCATGTTGCACAATATGTTGTCTGCTTAATTACACTTATTTACCCATCTGATGATTAAATGGCAGTCAAATTTAAAATGTCCTTTTATAAGTCAACAAAAATGGATAAAAGAAAATAATCTTGCATTTGGTGTATGATTAACCTGTGGAATTTACTGCAGTAGGATATTACTGAGGCAAATCGTTTAGTAGGATTTAGGGATTAGACACATGAGTAAGAAGAGCATTTACTAGTTACCTTCTATAGATTTAAAAAAGGTTCATTTCTTCCCAGTGCAATTCGATATATAAGGTCAGCAAACAATTGCTAGCATAAGGATGGGCAATGTCTTCTCCAGTCCATGGCTTCCAGCAGGTCTCCAAGACGAGGTTCTTCCTTCCTGGAGAAGGATAAGGTATCAGCATGCTTGTCAATCAGGGCAAAATACTGTACTGAGTGCGCAACTGCTCTCTTCTATTAAGGCATCATTTTGTCCCTGTGGGTCAGGTCAGGACTATTTCACACCCTCAGCAGTTCAGGGTTTTGCCCTCCCATCTTTTTTTATTCCTTTCTTAGTTTCAGAAAACCTGACAGTGTGGCCAATGCCCTTCTGCAACGATCGTTACAACTAATGGACAAGCCTATTTATTATAAAGTCTGTTAAAGGGTAGTTAACAAGCCCTGATTTCTATTTAACTGTCACTCTGTAACCTGCTTGAGAGCAGATCTGCACTCTGAACATAATCACCTCTTAATGCTTCTTATTTATTTATTTAGAGGCAGTATAAACACCATAGGCCAGAACCTCTGCTGATATATCGGCACGCCCCCAGCAGCCAGGATCTGTTGAAATCAATGGGGCTTTACTGATTTACATCCCCTGAGAATCTACATGTAAAATAAATTCCAGTCAGAAGGTAGGAGATACATGTATATGAAGAAGCCAGATAAATTGCTGTGTTTGTATGACACACAGACATTTCAGGGTCAATAACATGTACAGAAATCACAGTTCCTTTGAAAGAAAACTTAATGACTAATCCAACTTATTAAACCTGATTTATGTTTGTTAAAAAACAGTCAGGTGACAACTAACTGATGCATATCTTTATTTGCTTTGGTGTAATCCTGCATTTTTGTTTTCCACTCATAGATATGATGTTTCACTGTTTTAAGGTCAGAGTCTAATTTCAGATGTCACAAGAAAGGTAGTGTACAAAGCAGCACACTGCTGCTTTGTGTGCATGCAGAGACAAAAACAGATATTTTGCAACACCGAACTCCTCCGCAGTCGCAGTAGCTATAAACTGCCTCTTCACCCTTAAAAACAACAAAATACCTTTAAATCTAGAGGTTGCAAAACGCTTTTCAAGCTGTCACTCTGGCCAGCCAAGTTTTCAATAAGTTGCAATAGTCCTGATTTTATTTCTACCCCCCTTGTTGAGGTTGGTCTTCAGAAAACTATGTGCTGCTTTTGCACCAAGTGAAATGAATATGCGTCCAATTTTCTGAGGCCACAGTCCATGGCATGTGCACAATTGGAAGTTGGATTAAGCTGAAATAGGTGGATTTCTACTAAGGAATGTTAGTATTGTATATTTTAAGTACATAATCTTAACTGACTCATTTCTCTACTGCTTTTCCTCCCTGCCCCAGGATAAAAGAACAAACCAAAACTTTTGACACAATTATTTTTGTGTAGTTTAGTGCTGTAGCCTTGTCCCTTAAGACAGGACTACTGTACCGGACTTATTATAATGCTGTGCCATGAAACACCTCATAAAAATAATGTTATTTCCTCTGCTTTCTTCTGAACCTTTACAAGAAAATTACTTTCAGTCTGCTTAAATCCTGTTACTTTTCATAACAACCTCTCACAAATAAAAGCAGTGTAGTTAACTGGGTTGATACAAGCAAACTAGAAAAATAAGGTAGATGTTAATTTTTTTTCACCTTATTTTGTTTATTGCTTTGTCCCTTACCAAAAGTTAGAAGCAAAAAGAAAAAAGTAATTGGATGTTTTATAATTTGTGACCATTTAGAAGAATAAATGACCTGAATCAAAGGTCAAAGCCTTTGTGCTTTCTGCAGTAGAGAGGTTTTGGTTTTGTTTTCCCCTGAATCTTTTTATACTGGAAGAAAAAAAAAATAAGGAAAAAAATTAAGCAGAGTGAAATAAAAATCTTCCCTGTGCATATTCACACACAAGACAGCTCCTAAAGGATCTTTACAGCTTCTGATTTAAATGCCTTTTTCCTTAAAGCTTGCAAATATCAACAACATTCCTGCGCACTGTAATCAAATACTTTCCCAAAAAGCCATGGAATGTGCCATAATTTGTCAAAGATCCTCACTGACAAGTTTTTAGTAAAGTCCACTACAGCAAACCCTCCTCGGCCCCCTTGACCCACGTAGCAAGAGACCTTTGACCCTATTTGGGCCTCTTTTATGAGCTTCTTTCACTCTGACCAGATGGCTAAACTATCAAAGGTTTTTATGAGTAAAAACTGCTTTTCAAACTCACAAGTTGTATATTTCTCTCCATGTTAATGTGAACTATCAACCCAAAGGCTTTAAATTGAAAACACAAAAGGTGCTCTGCAGCTGCCGGCTCTGCAGCGGCACCTCGCATTGTGCTGGCTGGGTGGGGATGTTTGCAGAGTAAACAGCTGATGTCCAGATGAAGGCAGTTTAAGGCCAGATAGTTTAAAAAAACCACCCATCGAAACCCTAATAAATTATTTTTCCCCAGGATATTGTTTTGAGCCTTATACATGCCATTTGCATATTCATTCACAGCTACCGCCAGCCCACCCTCTCTCTTCTGCATGGAGACCACTACCCGGAGTGGCAAATTAGGACTAATTAGACCAAATTGTGTCAGAAACAAAAATAGAGAGATTACAGACTTCTCAATCAGTTTGAGTTTCAATGCAAACATCTCTCAACACCTGGACGTCACTTTCTTAAAGCCAACTGAGCTGTCTTGTCCCTTGCTGTCCACGTGCTGTCAGAGTAGCGCCAGGGAGGTTTTTTGATCTAAGATCATTAGTGGATATTTGTTGTTGCTGTTGTTACAGTTTCTCTCTTGCACATTGTTTATCCTAACAGAAAAATTCAGTAGGGTGGGTTTTTTTCTTTAACATAAACTATTCCTGTATATATTTTTTATATAAATATTAATATACTACATGTATTTCACAGCATCTGCTCTTCTTATTTTTAACAGATGTTTAATGATTTTCAAATCTAAATATTATAAACCACAGAGAAATTAATAAAGAAAAATCATACCCTCATAGGCTTTCCCAAGAGAGCTAAGGAATATAATCTGCTCTTCCTCTTTCTCACAGGTTTCCAAGAGCTCCTTTTTAACCCTTTACGTTCTGGCATGCCATTCTCACTATGGCATATTTGTTTCATTAGTGGAAAATCATGTATTGTCAAAGTTGCAGAACTGCATGTTTGGGAGCAACTTTAGTTTAACATTCTTAATCAAATTCCTTCTATGACAGGTATTTCTTTAATTCAGTTTGATATGAGGGTCTTAATTGGTTATGTATCTTTTAAAGTCAAATATCCTTTCCTCTCACTTAAAATCACAAAAGGGTTTTGTTTGGAGGAAAACAATGGTGTCCAAGTAGGATAAAAGATAAATATTGGCAAGAAGTCTCTACTCTAGTGAAACCAGGGTATCTGTTAACATCAGGCTTGTAGATCACATGGTCATCTGTGCATTCCAGAATCACATAGGCCAAGGCTGGGTCTTCTGTTCAGTAGCTGTTCAGACCTACTGTACTTAGAGCTGCCAGCCATGCCAGCACATGTTACAAGTGAAGATAATGTACTGAAAAATAGGTGTAAAAATGTATCAATTTTTCTCTTACCTCAGGGAAAAAAAAATAAAAATCAGATTATCCTTACTTTCTGTCTAAAGCTTTTCACTTTCTCAGATTTCTTTACATGTGACTTGTTAATCCATCAGTCTTGTTTATCCAACCAGGTTTATTAATGACAAATGTTGCTGGCCTTGCTGAGTTATGACTGTAAACTGAAAGAATATGAGGGCCAAGGTGAAAAGGTGATTTCTTTATAACAGCTGTAATTTATCCTGGGCTTTGGCCAGGCCTTTGATTTTGGACTGGCCCTGGATATAGTATTCCTACTGATTGCATTAGAATAGCCCTCAGGGGTCATGCTGAATTCCAGGGCCCTGGAACCAGTTAGAAGAATGGAAGATGACCATATGTGCAGGGTTAGAGAATGATAATAAGGTGCAGCACAATACAAGCCCGGGTGTTGTGGAAATCTTCTGCTATGCCTCTGCATGCTGTCATTCATATAAGCATTGCATAAGAAATGCATCCCAGCTTGGTCAGGAGGAGGAGAAAAGAAAGCAGGAAGAAATTAAGTCTCTTAGTCCTTGGGTTCATTAAATGTCTCCTGCAATGAGAGGGTTTGAGTGTATCGTGTTACTTGTGTTTAGATTTTGAAAGGGTAGGAGATGCCCATGCCATTTAAAGCAGCTTCAGCAATTGTTGTTTCCAAGTATCACTTGTGCAAAAGCTGTTTGGTCCTTATCCCACAAAGAAGGATGAGATGGAGAATATGAGGGCCTCATCTCTGGTTTTCACTTAGTTTGGTAGTCCTGACATCAGGTCACACAGATCGGCTGTGTCCTGTTCTGTTGACAGCACTTGTTTCAGAGACAGGATCTTGGTCTGTCTGAAGGTGATCCTCCCCTCCTTCAAGCTATGGGCTTATGGTCTCTGGAGTTGGAGCAGTCACCCATGTGTAGGACACCTTTCATCTGTTCCTTTTTCAGTTTGAGTAAATAGTGTATCTTAATCAGGAGTGAGTTCTCAGTCTTTCCTATTTCACTTTTCATGGAATAATTAGAGTTTAAAATGGAATTGTTAGGCAAGAACAAGAATGCACATATCTTACCTAACCAGGGGTTAGGACACTGTCTTGGAAGAGATAAACAAGTATGGGTCTCTGCTCTAGCATATTTTTGCATTATTTTATTAAAGGTCACTGATAAGTTACTGCAGGAACTTTCTTTATCTTTTAATGTTCCATTCTGAACCATAAAATCACACGAAACTACAGGAAACAGGAGGTCTGGGCTCACCTGCCCTCAAGTCAGCTGGATTGCAACTTTGTAGGTGCAAACACATGATTATACTGCAATAACAATTGTACATACAATTCAGTGATACATACTGCTATGGACAAGTTCTCACAGGTGCAAGATTGCTTTGAAAAGAGATCAATCCAGCCTCTTAAAGTAGTTTTATTAACTGTTGACAATTCCCATTATTTTTCAGGCATGGCTGATTACTCTGTCACTTTTGGCAAATGCTAAAATAGCTCATGATCTCTGCTGACTTCAAAGGCTATGGAGCAGGGCAATACTGTACCTGAATTCTACAGCATACATCTGGTACCTCAATAAGGGCAAAACTGTTAATTATAGGAATACAGGTCTGGCTATCTGGCTGCACATAAAACTGTACATAGTACTGCTAATCCTTCTACCTGCCAACCTGTCATTAAGTGCTGAAACTGTGATTTGCAGCCAGACACGCTTACCATGACTCAAGTGACCGATTTCACATGAGATCAGTACCGTAGTCCATCTGTATTAAAACATGACAAAGCATTAGCTCTTCCTTGCGTGTGCACCTTCTGGCCTTTGCAGTGTTTTATCACTATTATCATACATTAAGTTATTAATGATCCAGATTTTACCTAAGTCAATATGAACCTACTGTTTGCAAGTTTTCACATTGTTCACCTTGTCAGGACGTATATGAGCACCTTCCAGAAGTGCAATAAATAATGTCCCCAACCAATGTAGTATGTGTTCATCCTCCTCCCTCAAAGGAGAAACAGGAGGTGGAATAGCTTGCTTTACAGGAGGGAGAGACCAGGATTTTTTGAGGTAGGAAAGAGAGGGTGAACATTCATAAGGCACTTCCTGCAGTAATTTAACATACGGAGACATTCAGGCCTCTGGACAGTTCCTAAAAGAAATGAAAAAGCAAGCTACTGCCCACATAGCACTGCAGCTGCTATTCCGGTCTTGTGATAGGTGTCAGTAAATGACAAGACTGAGATATGAGTGGGAGAGCTGTACTCGGAGATGCATGTGATTGCATGGGCAATTGCATACTTCATTTACACAGGATGACTCTCTCAGCTCCTGGCTAAACAACTGCTCTTGCAATGTGCCAGTGGAGCAATAAACAGCTGGGAGGATTGTTCAGGCCAAATGCTAGTGGTTCTGTGCTCTTCATGGCCGGTATCTCAGAATATACAGCCTGAAATTCCTTCATGTTCAGAAGGCAAAATTAACAGTAAGGCGTCAATCTTCATTTGCAGAAGCACTGCCAGTTATTTGAAGTTTTGTAATTAAGTATATAGATGTTGTGAGGTTCCATCTACAAAAAACCACTTTCAATTTCTAATGAAGGATATTAGAGAAAATAATAACCCTTATTACATATCCTTGTTTCTGTTCTCTGCTCCGTATCACCGTCTGTAGTGCTCATAGCCTAAAGACAAGGGTATAAACATACCTGAGTATTTGGGAGTGGGCACTGAATGGCCTTGCTAGAAGTGCTTATATATGCATTATTAATATAAGCCTATTAACCATGATGTAGAGTTCATCCATACATTATTAATTAAAAAGCATTAAAATTCAAGTTAGGCATAATTTTAAATCATGAGACTTAAAAAAATGACTCAATACTAATTTGGTTTTTTTACTCATTTCTGAGCCCTTAGATGATATATATCAGTTTTCCTTTCCAATAGGCTTACATTAAAAAAAGGATGGTTTTTCTTCATGAAAACTAAAAAGTTTAAGTCACTTCACTTTTGCACCAATTCTTAACATAGTTAGGTAGTTAACATAGTTAGTAGTGCTTTGGTATAATGCAGCTGTATTCATAAATCATTGCACCATGATGGCATCAACAAAAAGTACCTGAACAATAGCAGGTCAGAGCAGATAATTTCAGAGCTGCAGTGTGTCAGGACAGTGTTGACTGACAGAGTCTTACAGGTCTTGCCAGTGCAGCTCAAGAAGTTCCTGCCTGCCACTGTTTATTACTGACTGGGGTTGGTGATAACCAGCTGAGAGGTGGGAGCAAACAAACAAGGATGGCAACTTCTTAACTTGTTCCAGGTAGATCCACTTACAAAGTGTCAGCCTGTGTCCTGATGTCCTGATGCGTGTTCAGTCTATTGAGGCTGCTGCTTGTTTGGCTAAAATCTTGGCGCTACTAGTTTAAACAGGCACATTAAAAAGAAACTAATAAAACTGCATTTCTCAATGTGGGTCCTAGGCGGGGTGGGCAGAGCACTGGAATGAATGAATGAAATGAAATTAAACCCCTTCACAGGTAACTGCACCTTGGGCTCGCATAATGCAAAGCTGTTGTTTTATCTTCACATCTGACATGCCACTGGCCTTATTTGCAGAAAGCTGACCTTGTGTCAAACAAGATGATCTGACTGACATTTTCTATTTCTGGAAATGATTAATCTGTTTATAAAAAGTTCAGTTAAGAAAAGCCTTGAAGTTTCCTTCTACATTTTCATTAATTTCTTAAAGATTGAGTTACATTTCCCATTTGTTAGGAGATGTAGAGCTGCTGTTAAAAAAAAAAAAAGCTGATTCCAGTGCTCCGGCATGTGCAGCGACTGGACAGTTGCATTCTTACACATGGGTTACTTATCCTTGCACCATGACACACCTCTCTGTAACCAACAAAAGATTTTTGGTTCTAAACATGTTTGAAAATTTGATAGTGAAATACTAATAGAAACCATTCTCACCCCCCTGAATTGTACAAACCCTGCTTGGGAGTTTCATTTGTGTAAGTCTGACTGTGCTGAAAAGTTCACAGGCAGAGCTATATCTGATGGACCAGGTCCTCTACAGAGAAACTCAGCTCTTGTCTGTGGTTTACAAACTCGTGTAAGGAATAGAGGTCTTGCAGCATTTGTGGGCAACTGTAGCTGCATTTTTACCTTCACATACAGTGTAGATGATATCACGTCTCCTCAAAGCCATGCGATGCCCTCTTTGCCCCACAGAATGGCAGTATGTGTTCTCTTCAAATTTGCTTGCATTTCATTTAATTTTTTCCAGTCTGTTCTGAGCTATAAATACTCTCATGATCCATTAGGCTCATATCAGATACATTCATATTTCACCTTCTTTTGGCATTCCAGTTCCCAGCTGAATCTGATAAGCAGATCAGTCACTGCTATGTCAGCAAAGAGGAGCAATGTTGTACCTTAATATTTGTCATCATTACCCAACACACCCATGCAGAGCAAGCTGTGAGGAATGCAGGTTTTCACGCTTTATCAGCTGTAACTAAACATCTGGTTACAAAAAAAGAGATGAATCACTCAAAGTTAATGAAGGTTATGATTTCATATAATCCTTTTCAAGCAAAACAAATTCCACTGGAAGAATATAATAGATTAACTATGGAACTGAATCAATTGAGGTTTTAACATGGCTGTTATTTACAACCCATCCATTTTCCATTCTAAGCTCAAACTTTGTTTTGTCATTGCCAGCAGGGCTTTTGCATTTCTTTTTAAATGCACTCTAAAATCCTTCACTTTGTAGTTTCCTAGAAACATAACCACTACTCTGGCTGTGAGCTCAAACAAATTAATTCCGTTTGTGTTAGTGAAATGCTGATTTAACAAATGGAAATAAAAAAATACATGCATTCTTTAAATTCAGGTTACTGTGTACATTCTTGATGTAGGGTCCACCTACAGCAGTGGAGTGACATGGTCTTTTATAGCCTTTCTCATCAGCAGATCTGAAATGTTGCACATTGATCTTAGCAGTGCCCTGCCAGGATGAGGAAGGAAGTTTTAATTTCCCTTCCACGGATGGGAGGTGCTGCAAGTGGTGTGCAGTGCTGCTGCCAGGGGTGGGAAGTGCTGAAGCAGGCAGTGCTGTGCTAGGCAGGAGGATGTTATCCCCAGGGATATCCCATCCCTGAGCAAAATAGCACCCTGGTCCCCAGCAGGGCACTCAGGCATCCCCACAGCCATGCCTGGTTTATTCCACAAAGTTCCTTTGTCTCATCAGCTTAGCCTGATTTCCTAAGGAAATGAGGTTTATGTGGTTGTAATCCCTGCAACTCTGTCTGTTTATGTGTGCCCATCTCCCTTGTCCCCCTCCCTCCTGCAAGAAATTGTCCAATTTCAACTAAATTTGAAACAAATAAAGGTCCCAAAGGAAGATCAGTTTCCCAACATTTCTGTGCATGGAGTGGAAGGAAGGAGATAACTTGTTAGTGTGCTGATGGAGGCAGGAGCAGCTGCCTGAGTTTTCCTTGGTAGAAATAAGAGAATCTACACAGGCAAAAAGCAATGTAAAACCAGCTGTGTTCCCTGTTTATTTGGTTTTGTGTTGTCTTTGGTTTGTGGCACTACAGCATTTTGGGTGCTGAAGGAGGGAACAGAAAAAAAAAAAAGCCCAAGTGACTGTTGACCAAACCCATCCTTCTATTCCACCCTGTAATTCCATTCCCAGCCATCAGTTCCCACTGCAGGGGGATTTGGGAATGGGCAAGTTTGTCCAGACATCTATCCTCGCTTATCAAGTAAAAGGAGATTGGTGTGAGATGGAAGTGGGTGATTGTGGAGAAGTGTGGTAGAGCATCAAGGAAAAAGCTCCCATGAATGCGCACACGCTGCTGGGAAGTGAAGGGTACCCCAGCATTACAAGTTTAGCTCATCAAGCTGTCAGCAGAAAGAGTAGAGCATGGACTAGTAAATGATGGAGCTTCTCTTTGTTACTCATCATTACAAATGTGCAAAGGAGGGAGATACTTTATGCTGGTGCTCTTGAAGAAATGATTGGCATTGGCAAAAGAGTAGAAGAGGGGACAGGAAGTCTGATAGCACTGGACTGGGCAAAACCAGCAAACCATAACAGAGCAAAGTAACAGAACAGTAGTCTCTTGAATTAAAAAGGGACGCACAAGTGCTTTAAAACCACTAAACAATTTTTCCTGGCACATGGGTGGCAGTATTTTTGGAGTCATGGCAGGGGAAAAGTGCTTTAATGAAACATTTGACTTTTACTCAGTATCAAATTATAATTTGCCTAAATGTAACTTAGACTATTTCATTTTCTTAAAGCAAAATTAAATGAAACTGCCTGGTTTTTAAGACTGCTGTTCTCTGCACCCATGAGTCTGGGATTTAGCAGACTAATGGGATCAGTCATCCCCTACTTAAATACATCCTGGACAGCATTCACAGGCATGTTGTTTGTGTCCAAATGCGCTGTCCTCATTTTAGCATCTCTGAAAATAAGTGATGATCATGGCAACTGCAGATGGTGCCAGGTCTCAGCAGGCCATGCCTGCAGGAGCATTTCTTCCAACACGCTGGCCCATGTCCCAGGAGGATCTGCTTTCCCTGACTTATCCCTCTAGCTCCTTCTAGGCTTGTGATTTGGCGACCCCTGTTCAATGTGTCCAAACTCTTCTCTGCCCACCACTGGTGAGTCTGAGGCATCAGCCCTGCAATGTGCTGGTCCCAGTGCTCTTGTCACAAGCCGGGTCATGGCAGATCCGTTTCCACACATATTGGAGTGGGCAAGTGACAGTCATGACTGCCTGGGTTCGGAGGTGAGCAAGAGGCAAAGCCTCCTTGGGTAACAGTGTGAGCAATGCATTGGCATCTAGCCTGTTAGAGAAAACACTTCCTGAGTCTCTATAAACTCAACTCAGCTAAAATGACAGATAGCTTGTTAGAAAAAAACATTACTCTTAGATACACAACAATTCAGCTTCAGACCCATAGCAGTAAGCTGAAACTTCTAAGTGGAGAAATCCCACTGGGCTCAGCCGTGTCCTCTTGTGCTGCAATATAACTCCAGAATAGTTTGCTTTAATGAATCTGAGGACAGAATGAAGCCATTGAGCGTTAACTGAGATTAATCATTTAGTGGGAAAGTATGAAAACAAATGGATTCAGGATCTTTCTGGAAGGAGAATATGAGCCACAAAAATAGAGATGCTTTGACAGCCACTGTTTTGCTGGGTAAAGTTTCACATCCTTCCAAACGACACCCGGTTGTCTCCTCTGTGTAGCAAAGATCTCCCACTCCTTTTACAAAGCTTCCATGACTTATCTATTTTTGTTTTTCCCAGCTGTTGTTGTAAAATCTGTTATCTTTAATGTATTACCCTGAAAAACAACACACCTTTGAGAAGGCCAGTGGACTGTGACATAATTAGATGCAAAATGCACATCTAAAAGCTGTTTACTTCCTGTAACACTAGGATAACTACTAATGAATCACTGACTCTGGGGATTCTCAGTTTGTAACTGGATACTCCACAAACTTCTTATCAGATCAACAATGATTTCTGTCAAAAAAGAAGGAAAAAAGAAGAAGTGGGGGTGGGCAGGTTTTTTTCCCCTGAAACCAGAGTTTAGCCTATATGCACCAATTCTAAAGCATTTTTAGCATGTCAGGCAGAGTAGTCATGGTGAGTTTGAAGGGATAAGGGAAGATAAAGTGTATCAAAGCAGGATCTGACACTCGTGATGCTATGCAGACCTTTCTTTCTGAGAGCATCTCGCAGACCGGACTGACAGCAGGGATTAATCCATGCAATGGCAATAAACAATAGTTGAAGTGGGGTTGAGGCCTAACACCTGGATGTTATGTTACCATCAGTAAAGAAGCCTGTTTCATGTTGGGGATGAATATATATGATTCTGACACTGTTGTTTTCTCAGCGACAGGTAAGACTCCTCGGACCTCTTTTGTGAAAGATTTTATTTTCCCTTTTTTCTTTCTGTATGTGAGAAAGCTGCAGGATTCAAATGAAATGCTTTAGCTTGCTTTGCATATGACCCTGATTGCCAGGTATGCCAGGCTTAAATGCATGGACTGGCATTTTATCTATAGAAGCATATTTATTCTTTCTAATTCGGTTCCACTAAATCAGAGGGTCAATGCCCTTCTTGAGCATTTACATCTCTAGGTGGTTAAGGTTGTCCCAAGGGGTGCAGCTCAGTTTCGCATGCAGGACAGTGGCGATGTCCTCTCAGCAGTTCAGTGGTGCCAGTGAAGGAGTCAGTCCTGCTCCAGCAGCCACCAAGCCCATCACGTTGCATTGTCCTCAGCAGAACTGAGTTTGCCACGTCTGCTCAACCATGCCAGCACCACAGAGGGATGAAAGTAGGAGGAAATCTTCTCCTATCAGCCTCTCCCTAAAGTTACCCTTTTTGGTACTAAACCTTGCAAAAAAAATTAATAAAGAACCTGAAATGCCATTAAAGGACACAGAGAGGTTGAAACTTAACCATGTACTGAGTGGTACTCAGGAAGTCATAGTGCAGCTAAACCTTGTTAGGAAGTTCACCATGTGGGAGCTTTTCTCCATTTTTGACCTCATTTACTCTTGTGTATTATCTCTGACTCCTCAGGGTCAGCCTGTGTAGGTCAGGAATTCATTGACATAGATGTTCATCTTTCTTCTCTACAAGAAAAAGGGCAGGGGGGAGGAAAGAGAAAGTGGGTTGGATAGACTGACAGAAGGCCCCAACAGTCATGTCCAGAAAGTGATGGGAGGATGTGAGAGCAGGTGTGAGAAAGGGTAAGAAGGAAAAGAAAAACACTTCAGGAAACTCTTTGGACCAAGCAATGGATAAACATGTATGTGAGAGCTATTGCACTGGTCTGGAAGTACTTCACCTTGGTCTTTACAGTACAGACCTGTACCTGTACTGTCTTACCAGACTGAGAACAGAGAACTCAAGACATGGGGAGAGAGCTGTAGCTCTCTGTGTGCCTTCTTCACTTGGCAGACTCAATCATTTTATAAGTCTTACCACCCAGAAATCTTGCAGAGGAGTTCCTATGGAGAAGCAGAAGTGTGACTGAAGGTTCCTCAGTGAACTACTGCCTCCTCTTGGATGCAGATCTGTGTGCCGAACTGGGAAAAATAAAAACATTCCCATTTTGAGTGTTTTGACTTAGACAGAGACATGTACGTGAAGATGCCATAGGGTTGGAAATCTTAACAATAGACACAGAAATGGCCTTAAAAGGACTTGTTATTTTAACAGTGTGTTTTCCAGGCAACAGGAAGGAAACTCATCTCCTACAGCATGCTCTATGAAGTTACTCAGCTTATAGACTCCGATCCACATCCAGACTGCAACAAATTCCCAAGTGTAATTTCCCATGTGGTTCATTGCCTAGTCTCTTGCAATGAGCTGCCACTAATCCTAGCTATGGAGGTGGCACGCGCTGCTTGGGTGGCCAAGCAGACCTGGGGCTGGAGTTCTTGCAGATAGCTGGCTTCAGTAAAATTACTTGGAGAATTTAGTTACCTTAGTGCTAGGATAGCCCCTGAGAAAAGAAAAGGAAATGCAAGTATTCGCCAGTTTGTGCTCTCTTGCAAACATGTTTTACATTCAGCAGCACTAGACTATACGTATTGAAGGTACTAGACTATACGTATTGAAGATTTTGCTTAGGAAAGCGAGGAATTAAATCCATATTTCCCAAAGCCATATGCTAACTCCATCCTGCCAGCGTGGACTCATCCACACTGAATATAAATCAATATTTAACAAGAGATAACTATTTAACCATAGTTATCGTGAGGTACAACTGGCTATTCCACTTTCGCGTATCTCATCTAGCTCTTCATAACTACACAGTCCTTCATAAAGAAATATTAAATGTGACTCCTTTGTGAACTGTTCTATATCAGCTCCTGCAGAGGAATTAATTTAAATAAGGAGCTATGATTTTTATTTTTCTTTCCTTTTGTCACTTTATCTGCCAGGACAGATGCTTAACCCAATTTTGCCTCCTTCCTCTGCTATTTGGCTGGTGTATTTAGACGTTACAGAAGAGATTTTGTACACATTGAATGCTTAAAAGGGCCAAAGTCTGAGGTTGGTAGCCAGTGAGGTATCTGGAATACAGAAGTCAGTCTGTCTAATTCAGTCCCACTCATGTGTTACTGGAAGCCTTTCTGCTAAATTCAGGCTTAGGATCAGCCTGTTAATGTTTACAATGTGGCTCTTTTGGAATAGATGGGAAGGATTTGCAAAGTGAATGTGCCTATAAAATCTCTTATTTACATGCATCATTTGAGTGATTGTGTGTGCAGAAGGACAATGACGTGAGTTGTTTCCTATGCAGTGTATTCAGCAGTCTTTTTCATGCAGCAGCGTGGGCACAATGGGTTTTTAGGGGCATTCATCAGTGCCCTCCTCTGTAACCTGCCTCACAGAGTTTACAGCAACTTGATTTTAGAGAGCAAAAATAAATGCATCAAGCAAGGCTTGGAAATCTGGCCAGGTTGGGGTTTTCTGTAGGACCTGGGCAGCTGCTCAGCCTGGCAAAGAGTCTGCAGCCGCAGCGAGTCCCATCCACTGCCCTCTGCCTGATGTTTTCACCTCTTCTGGGTCTTGGGGTACTTTATTTGCCCAGGTCCTTTTAGGCATTTAAAAACCTGTTTCTAGAAACAAAGGCCAAGCTTGAGAAGCGAATGGCCTTTCTGTGGTTATGCCTTCTGGATGAGAGCCAGATTCGGCTACAATTAAGTAGGAACCACATGACGAAAAGTCTAATGGTGAAGCAGAAGGAGGACCCCATCAGTGTGGGGTTTATCCTTCATAGTTTAGGTAGCGACTTGTGCCTTTCTCCTCTCCCAACCCTTGCTTGTCTTGTCCTTCCATGGGGACATGAGGTTGGTGGCTTTTTCTCATTTATACAGGCTAAACAGGGCCCAGCACACAGAGGCTGATCTGAAAACTCTGGAAGCTACTGCAACACAGATAATGTATTCACAATATTTGCTGAATACATCATATAATAAAGCCTTTAGGCTTAAAAAGCACCTAGCAGCAGAAACATGCAAATCCTGCTCACAATTTTATGTATGTGTGGGGTTTTTTTTGGTACAATAATAATATTGCTTCACAGGTCTACATCTTTGTTTTATCAAACTGTTCCAAACTGCTTTCTAAATATTAATTCCCAAGGTCTCACAGCAGTACTGAATGGTAGATACCCACCTTATTCACTTACATTAGTTGAACTACTGTATTAAAACAAACCAAAGTCAAATGAAATCTGCATTCAGTTTTACTCGGTGATGAAACCTGCTTGTCACTGCAACAGAAATTAATCTTTTGTCAGCAGCTGTTAACAGGAGGGTTGCAAAGACCCTGACTTCCTAAACTGCGGAAATAGCTAAGAAGCAGCAGTACTCTGACATCTGAATTTTAATACACTAACCCCTTAGGAAGCTTATCAGAAGGGTAGGGGGAAGTATTTGTGCAAAATGCTTTCATTTGACTGTTTTCTCTCCATTCAGGAAGAGTAGTTGCCCTAACAATGGCATGAATCTAGTGTATCGGTGAGTTGTATCCCTTGAACTCCAACTTACAGAACAAAAGACTTCTAAGAAGCATCCATGCAGCAGATGTTTAGTTATCTGAAGTGTCAGAATGCCAATTAGATATTGAACATGGCAGGAGGAGGGTGGAGTTTCCAAAACAAATGAATGATGAATAGGAACAGTTCCCGAGTTTGGTCTAAAGTCCTGCTGTTCTTTTGTAAAATGATTTGTGGCAAATTTGTTTTGTCACTGAGGCATAGTTCCCCTTCAGGGTTTAAGTGATTTTTATAATCACTCCAAGGAAACTTTGGAAAAAAAAAAAAAGAGGGGGAAAAAAAAAAGGAGAAAGAATATGAGGATAAAATACCCTATTTGTTATGAAGAACAGGCGCTAAAAATGAACATGTTTTAAAGTGTAACCAAATAATCCTGTCTTCCATGTGGTTCATACATAGCAGCTACTCTCCCACAGTGAAATCCTAGCCTTGCATTGAAATAGAAAGGGGATTCTTTTTCAGGAGGGAGTGAGGGTCAAAACATGAATGAAATTAGTGAAAAGTGACTGTTTCAGAGATTATACATTTTGATGCTAGTGAGTGCCACTTACTAGCATCAAAATCTTGTAATGGTGGCATGAAGTGGGTTAAAAAAAGAATCAACTAGGTTACAAAATGCCTCCATAGCTGACTTGCACTTTTATTGTCATTGACCTCAGTAAATCATTGCTAGAAATTATTATAACATGGACATTTTTAGTTCAGTGGTTTATGTAACGTTATGTTTAAAGTAGTCATCTTTGACTTGCAAAATGCTCTAGACTATTCGTGCTCAAAAGTCACATGCAACTTGTAAATGTACTTAGGATGACTTATCCTGTGCGTGTCTGTGTCAAATAAGAATAATACTGGACAGTATAAAATACCAGGCAAAACAGCAGAGAGGAAATTGGACTTGCATTGACTTAAATAAGCAAGTGCTGTGACAAAATTGTTTAGTTCTCTTTTGACCTTTTGAGGTCACGTTTGACTATTTATGCTATCTCCTAATGCTCTACTTCTCCCTGCCTGGTAACAATTATGTGTTTATGCTGTTCGTTGCCTTCCCAGTTGGTATATTAAACAATCACTAATTACTGCATAAAAATATACATTCTTATTTTGGAGCTTCCTGTAAACACCCATCTACTTCCAAATACTCTATTTAAACAGCTGAATGAAAACCTACATGTTTTAGCCATGTTGGTTGATTTGTTTAAAACAAAGACATAGAAATAAAAAAAACCAATTGGCATCAATTGTTGTCCCATCCAGATATGGGATACAGAGAGTGAATAACAAGCTATTTGGGGGATGGGGGAGTTGAATGATGTAAGTAGATTGAGATTTTGTTTACAGCAGTGTTAACAGAGGAAAAGCTCAGCTGAACACAGTATTAGTAGGTGTTTTGTGATCATCTTTAAGGGTAGTATTTGGCCCTTTTTTTTAGGTGGGGTATTATTAAGGAAAAAATTAGTATAAGAACTCTCTTACTGTCTTACAGATGGCAGTTAATGTCAAATCCAGCAGGAAAAGCAATAAGAATTAAGGGTCTCAGGGCTGTCTTTAAGAACTTGATATTATAAAGTACTGAGCGAGTTCTGCTGCTCTGAGAGCTTTCCCCATTCTCATTGAGGTTTACAGATATTACTTAATTCAGAAGGCCACCAAGCCGAAGTGTAGCTAATCTAAAGTTGGATCTTGGTGATCATATTTAAGTGCTTGAGTGAAGAAGATTCGGTATTTAAAATATTTGGAGATTCCATCTTCTACTAACCAGCAGTTACCAAATACTATCAGAAAATATTGATGATGATAAGTTTTTATGGAAAGTATCCAGCCACTGTAAATGATATTTTCTTTTCCTTTGTGTTTTTTCTTAATGTTATGTCCTCTAGTTCAGTGATGCAACTTGAAAATAATTCAGGCACTTTATTGTTCCTACCATTGAGAACCAGACTGAGCAATTCCACCCAACCCAGTATTTCAGTGCATTTCAATAAGGCTGTTAAGCACCAAATAGGTCACGCGCTTTGTCTACCTGGCTCTTTGTTGTAGTGCTTAAAAGCATTGAAGTCTTATGGAAAATTGTTTACCAAATACAAATTCTTTTCTTGCACTCTTAATTTATGAACTCTTCTTTCACACTGAATATTCCTTTAGAGAAATTAGTGGTGTGCAAATTAAAATGCTAGAAGAATATTCTGCTTCCTGGGTAGACTTCACCTTTCTGCTTTTACTTTTAAAACTGTATGCAAGGGCAGATGGTTTAAAGTGACTGTTAATTGTGTCTAACTGGCTCAAACACCTCTGGCTTCCCGGTTAACCACATAAATGAATCACCACTGGAATCTGAACATGCCTCTTGCTGTCTTGTACTGATATTAAATCAACACTGCATCCTTTAATAGATCATCTTGATACTCCAGAAGCAGAGAACAAGCGATATAACATGCACACCCCCTGTTAAGGAAGCCAACATAAACTGACAGAATCTCTGCACTCGATGACGTTACAGTACGTAAAGCAGTGAAATGGGACAGGAAAGCCATTTCCCATGCTATTTCCTGATTTCCTGCTCTCTGCATTCCTGCACATAAACCTTTAATTCATTTCAGAATGCAGAGGTCATGACAGAAAGTCAGAGGATAAATATACCCTTTTGACAAACAGAAGGTTGACAGCAACTTTTACCGAAATGCTCCTGAGGCCAGGTGTTTCCCATACACTGTATGGAAATGGGTACCTCCAAATGTTTTGTTAGTGTTTGAACTGTAAACAATCTTAAACATTATGCTCAAAAATAAGTTTTTGATGGCAAGGCAGAAATATTCACATCTGTATTTATGCAAGACCAATGGGCTAACCAAAGAGATTTGGGGTACCAGTGACCTAGGGACCGCATGGTGTAACACAAATGCCCCATTTGAACATACTGAATGGCAGCTAATGTAGAAATTATGTATTTAATATTCTCTTATGATTCAGCAATGCAAATATTTGCTTTATAGTAATAGAGCAGCCAAAGATTTGACTAAAAAATCACAAAGGAGAAACCAGTGTTGGAAAAGGAAATACCCTGCTCTTCCCTCCCTGAGCATCCCACTGGATGACAATGCAAGTCCTAGAGCAGAGTCCCACAAAAGTGGAGTCTCTGCATTACATGTCTCGTATCAATGCATAGAAAATACACTTTTAATTTTGGAGGCTATAGTGGCTACAAGGCTTCCCTGGATGTGTTTCGGAGGCCAAGGCTGAAAGTCACTGGGAGAGTGTGCTGGAGCCTGAAGGCTCTGCAGGATGTCCCCTCTGCAGCCAGGGGTGTTCAGCCTGGGCCTCCACATGTTAAATCTTCCCTGTCTGTACAGAAGCTTTGAAATCTTTGCCCTTGTGTCCTCTGCAGCATCAGTGCTGCAGATCACTGGCCATTATAAAACCACATTTGTCTCCACAGGTAAATTTTGTCAAGATGGGAGGTGTGTACAGGGCATGTGTGTTTGCAGGTGTTTGTAGAGACTTAATAAAATGTTTTCTCTGTCCTTCCCTGGAAGCAAACCAAACCCTGCCTGTTTCTCAGATGAAGAGTAATTATACACCTTATGAATTTCAATGCCTGTATTCTCATGTTTCTAAAGGTCCATTCAGAACGCAATCTGCAAAACATAGGGACACTCAATCTGTGTGTGCAGGAGTGGTCAGAAAGCAGGTGTGATTTCATCTGTATATAGACAACTGTTCTCTGGAAAAATTCTCAGCTCTTCAGGCTTTGTTCTGTTGGCAGAATGTCTGTGGATTTAATTACACTTTCTTAAATTAATTTTTTGTAGGCGATTCCTAGAAGTGAAGCCAGTGGGTTTACTGGAAATATTTTCTTTCCCTGATATCCATATTTAATTCCACTAAGAGCAACTACAAGACATGCTCTACTCAGTCTTTTTCTCCCTATTTACAAGCTCTGTTACTGTCCATACCTGCAGATATGAGTGAAAAATGGGGTAAATTAATACCGAATCCAAATGAAAGAGTGGGAGTAGGTAAGACTCTGCTGAGATTGTCTCACATGGCAGAGCTTCCATACTTTAAAATATTCATATTCTACTGAGTTTCAGCATAGTGAAATAGATTTAAAGAACATAATGTGTGATTCCCAAACCATTATTTTTAAGGGCTGCTTATTAAGAAAACTTATTCTGTTTCAGAAGCATTGCGCCTTTTGCAAAACAGCTGAGTAACCACATTTACATTGTATTCGCCTTTCCTACCGTCCCCTACCTGCCTGTATGCCTGCTTCTATATACATACAATTAGTGATTGAAGTTTACAGATGACACATGGCTCGACTGAGTGCTGCAAAATAAAGAGAACAGATGACTGCTTCAGAGTATTGTGAATTATAAGATGAGGCAAACATCTATTACCATAGATATTACTATAATATTGCTGTATTAGAGCATATACAATGTTAATATATCAGCCATGCTTGCTGTAGGATAGGCACCTATACAGTCTGCCTCTGAGGTTTGGAAGGGAAAGGAGGAAGATGAGCTGAGTTCCTGCCTTCTCTGGTGTGGCATGGTCAAAATTGGTGATTTGATTCTTGGTTGCATACAGTGGAATGCATCAAGGGAGGGGAGAGGAGTTTTATCACCTGCTATACAAAAAGGAAATAGAAGGCTTCTTAAATAGAAGATCTAATGGCTGGAAGCTGGCCAGTTGAGCCAGGAATAAGGAACAAGCTTCTGACTGGCAGTAGGTTATTGCCCAGATAATCTACCAGGGCTAAATCCTGTATTGTTCCTTACATGAATTTTAAAAATACATATTTGAACTGTTTTAAATGACCAACCAGAAGCGTGGCATTTACTGTGGTGCACCGATAGTTGGACACTGAATCTACCAGAATGTAAGAGAGTTGCAGCTAAAATTCTGTGGTGAAAATGCAGAATGCATACCCTTTGGTAACCAGTCAGGTGGATTGCACCCCAGGATGCTGCAGTTCCCAAAGGCATGGTGGCTATCCACAAGTCCTAGCTCACACTAGTGGTTACGTGCCACAGTCCAAGTCAATAAAGTACATGAGTTTTGTTTAGCTAAAGAATCTTCAGGATTAGACAGCTCAACTTCAAATGATGCTCTGATAAGCAGAGAGAAAATACACACCATCAACTTGCTACTATTTTGAAAAGAAAGGTCTAAAAAGGAAAGGGGTAACTGTAAGTGACTGGGAGCAGTTGAGGTTCAATGATGCTACAGATGGTCTTTATAACCATTACAGCCTATAGGGCTTCCCTGCTGAGATATTCTGTCTTAGAATGACTGAAAAGATATTTCAGTACCTTTACCTTTTGGGGATTTTTTCCCCAGAGCAAGAGGAAGATTTGATCACTCAAATGAAAAATAGAGTAGGACCTGCCTTTAAATAAATCATGATAATATGAGGATAGGTCAGCCTACTTTCTGTAAGTGCAAGATTTTGTGCTGCATTTTCACTTGCATGAGGTGTGGGACTTGGCAGTGATCTGTTGGACCAAAAAAAAATCTGGGCTGCTAAATAATGATAGGGAATATAAGAAAAATTGAAAGAAAATTAACTGGGGGGAAATCAGTTTATCTCTTTCTGCTCTATTTAGCTCCCGTTTCAGCCTTCTTGAGAGTCTGTGTTTGTGATGCTATCCGCATGCCAAGGATTTACAATCGTACACAGGACGCAACTGCAAAACACACAAAAAGGGAGGGGTGGATGGCATTGAGGAGCTGTTATTGCCCGGATCAATGTTTCCTGCAACCCAAACCACTGTACTTTTCTTGAAATGAATTGATTGCAGTTGTCCAGATGTCATTGGCTCCCTGGCATTAACCCTCCTCGTATCTTCCAAAGTGACTTCTCCCCTTGAAAAGTTAAAGCCTATTATGTGCTTAGCCTCATACATTAGGTCTCCCAAGGGACATCTGTGCATTACTATGCCTTATTCTGACAAGGGTGCTTGTAATGGCTGACCTATGCAAACACACTCTGCAGATGGTAAATCCCATGTATAACTGCAGTCTGTTTCAAAAATTTTTGATAAAACCTGGAAAATAATACTGAAAAATGAAAATATCCCTTTTGCACATAACAATTACTATTTGCTTTACAAGTCAACTTGGTTTCATTAAATATTAAAGTTTGAAAGACAACCCTCCTTGCCCACATCCCCCAAATAAAATGGAAAGGAGATAAATAGATTAGGGTCCTGTTTGCTTATTGATAAGAAAAAGTACATTACATCAATGTAACCAAATATCTTATCACAGCCATTACAGACTTCAAGGTCTTTATTAACATGAGAGCAGGAAAAACTTTAGTGGTGAAATAAGTTAATTAACAGGGTTGTTTTGTTCTCCCTCAGTTTTTATGATGTGAATTACTATGTACTGTGGATTTAATGAAGTTGTGGTATCTGCTCAGATTATTCAGCTGACCTAAACCTCCTTAAATTCCTCCTGTGTTTTAAAATGACTCATGTACAGAAACGTTTCCCCTAAACTGTAACAAGAACACTCTGGTCCCTGTGAGACTGGAACTGGTGTTTCTTCTGTGCTATAGAGAGGACCTTGCAGTCTGTTCCCACAGTGGTGGGCTTTGAATTTTAAGTTATTTGGCTAATATGTGACCAGAATACAGAGGAAACATACATGCTAAACTCCACAGGATAATGAGGAATTATATGAAGTTCTGGCATGTTTCTGGCAATTTTTATTGGACTCAAGTGACTAAAGCAGGATGTATAGTGTTATTTTGGTTTTGTTTCCTTTCGAGTTTTATGGTTTAAATCCAGAACATTGAATCATGACGTGAAGGCTTAAAATGTGTTTTTCAGGTGTTGCATCAACTTCCATGAAACTCGGAAAATTAGAGAGGGAGAAAACTTACTAGACTGAGAATTTCCCTTTCCTTTCAACACCACCTCCAATGACCTGGCTAAAGAAGTTTGAGAGGATACAAGGAAGGGGTCAGCACACTGAGCAGAGATGTCTAAGTTAGTCACTAAGAAAAGCCACCTTCCTCTAACAACCAGGTTCCTCCCTAAGCACTGCCTTGTCTTGTAAAATGAAGAAATCACTGTAACCTCTTTCCTAAAAGATGACATTTATAGAGGAATAATTCCAGAAGGGAACTTCCTGGTATTACTCAGTTTCTAATGTGAAATTGCTCTGGGCACGCAGCAATCCCTGACAGCCATTCTCATTTGCTTTTCTAATACATTGATACTCTCACTCTAACTACCATGTACTATATTTTTATTAATTTTTTTGTTACTGGCAATGTTATTAAGGAGTTTCTGGAGTATTAAACAGCTTTCTTCCCAGTGCAGACCTCTCTGGGACAAGACAAGTCAGACTGACTGTGGGGACGCTTTTTATTTCTAGGTGTATAGCATACATTCCATCTTTAAGCTGCCAGTTTAGCATCTTTCATCACCATCACTTACCAGCCTTGTTTGTTTGTTTGTTACATCTGCAATATAAAATGCTGTTACTATCTGACCCCAAGCACCTCTGGAGTAATATGTAATTCAAAGATACAGGCTGTGAAACAGGTCTGCCTATGTACATTGGAATAATAAAAACAACACTGGGAATGCAAGTCTGAGATTTCTTAGGTACTACCTGTAAAACTGGCATGACAAGGTGGCATTCTTCATGACTGGAATTTGATGGCTTGAGCATACCAGTGCGATAACGCAGTCATGAAAATAGTGCCAAGGGCCCACTTTACTGCAGAGTATTTGTTCAGCTCCCAAACTGGCTGTAACTATGACTAAAACCTGGTGTCTGCCCCTGGCAAACAGCAGTTTTTGCCCTTGACACAAACCATGAAGCCCTACCTGCTACAGAGAAAGTTTTCTTCCTTCCTTCTGTAGACTGAATTTGGGGATCTGCTCTCTTCTCTTTTGCATGGTCACTTCTCATAGTAGTAGCCCTATAAAGCAAATTCTTCTGTTGAGTTGTATAGTGCTATAATGCCTGGTACTGGATAAATGCAGCAAATTATTTTCTGAAGGAATAAATTTGGATTTGCTTTACATATCAGTGTACTTCAGAAGGCTATCACATCACTGAAAATTCATTTTGTTGCACGACTGGTATTGCTTCTGTTGGCTCCAAAAAAATAGTCATTGGGGTACTGTCTCCTTCACAAACTCTCTAAAGGAAATACTGTGTAATTCAAAAACAAAAATGCATGGGAACTGGCAATATATGAGTCTTCACAAGCTCAGAGTTTGAATTCACTGTAGATAAGCGTGTTTTTCCCAAATCACTCAACCTCCTGAGTTTGCAGAACTGGGACAGAAAATCTCATTTGAAAACAAAC
The DNA here is from genome assembly GCA_026283785.1 of Coracopsis vasa. NCBI lineage: Eukaryota > Metazoa > Chordata > Aves > Psittaciformes > Psittacidae > Coracopsis > Coracopsis vasa. The sequence goes on from JANHGB010048023.1 coordinate 57,704, forward strand.
ACTTGTGATGTTTGGTTTTGTTGTTTTATTTAAGTTTAATAACACATTTTAGATCCAGACCAAGTAGTGTTCTCTCATTGAGTTTCAGAGCATGCATGAATGTGAAAGCAGTTTATACATGGGCTAAATCAGAGCTCACTGAAATTGTGAAAGCGTGACAGCAAAGACAGATTGTCTTCAGAGGGTTTTGGGATGGTGCTCTGAATTTTCTGACCTCCAGAGTAGGTTGGCAGTTTCACTCTCAAGCCATGTAGACATTTACCAGACCAGTAAATGGGGAGGAAGAAGGGGAGTGCAAAATGTTGTTCTAGTTTAAATTACAGAAAGCCAAAACAGGGGACAGGGAGAGAAATCTCCAGTTCATTTCCATTTCCCTCTTCCTGCTGAGGTCTGTATTATTTTTGGACAACCACCCTGTGAGTCTTGGCATAGAACATCTTCGGCTCCAGCGCATACCTACAAGGCAGATTGTACCAGGACCAGGGCTGGGAGCCAGGATGAGGGAAGATCCCCAGGTCAGAGCAGTTGTTTCCCAATCTCTTTCCCCCTTTCTAGAAAACAGGAGTTTTGCTTCCATCTGAAAGGTGGCCAGCAGAGCAGCATCTCCATTCAGCAGCTACTGGAAACTAAGGGAGCACATAGACACTTTCAGGATTTTTATGGGTTTTTCTTGGAAGCTGAAATGAATTAAATTGCTTTGAGAAAGGAATTTCTAAATCCAGGATGCCAGTATTGCAGTGAGGAAGTTGCGAGTTTTGTTCAGCTCTTCATCTGGTATCGTTTTCCTGTCCAGCCACCTCAACAGCTTCTGGTTTTGTTCTTTTCTCTGGACAGTAGCAGATTTTGGTGTCCTTTTTGTGCATTATCTTAGCTCCAGTGGTGCAAACTGAGTGCAGCACTTCTGTTTTGTAATGCCAGCAATGATTTCTTTTAGCATTGATTGTCATCAGCCTGGACCAGCCACTGGGATCTGAACAATGGCAGGTTTTATGGTGTGATATTCAATGCACAGGCTGTAAAGAAAACTGCTATCTAAGAAACGATCCAACACAAAAGTACACTTTGTGACCTGTCTTCTTCGTCTCCTCTTCACAAATGGGGTAACACAATGAAATTCAACTTGGGGCTTGCACTTTACCCGTTTGAGATGGGTTTTCCATTTCTACATTTCCTCTGAAAAATAATGGAATGTAGGAGTGTTATGGGATCTGACACAAAGAAAACCTACAAAATCACACTCAGATAAAGAACAGAAAACCAGGTAAAAGCAAAACTTGTCTATATTTAACAAGGATCTAGCCAAAACTATAGAGAACTGAAAAAACCAACCCCCCTGTATCAACTGTGAGGCACTGCCAGCATGTCCTTCCCAAAATACGTATGAGTAAGGAGCTGTCCTGGGGAACAGCAAGGCAATGTTTTCAAAGTTTCTTTTTTCTTTCCCCCCACAGAAAATCCGGGACTCCAACCTGAATGATTGTTTCATGCTAAATAATATTAGCATTTAAATAGCCCAGCATTGTAGTTAACAACTGGGTGAGAGTAATGGGAGGATGGCAGTGCTGGGTTCACACCTCTCGCCCTGGCCCTTATTCGGCTGGAGAACACTGCCGCCTCCTACCCTCAACTGTGTTAAGAGGAGGCAGCCCTTCTCCCTCCTTTGTGTAAGATCTTTGCAGGGATAATGAAGATCTAGCAGCAGCTATAAAAAACCTAAAATCCTAGGCCTGTCTTTGCCTACAACTGCATATAAACCCATGTCTTCAGCTTGAACTATTACCCTCATCAATTAACTCTCAACAAACTGCTTGAAACACCTTTAAAAATTCTCTTTTTGTTTCATTTAATAAGCTTGATATGCTTTCACCTACAAGGAGACTGCACAGAATATGTGTATACTCAGGTGTCCTTATTGTCACAGTTGATATGTTGCCATGGAGGAAAGCTATTAATGAGAGGAAATTAAATTAGATCACCTCTTTGCACATTTATCTGCACACAGCACAGCTTCAGTCTTAAGGAGAGGGAGTTCTTGTGGGAAAGCAATTAATAGATGCAGGTGCACAGGAGAAAAATGCACTTCTTATAGACCTTTGAAAGATGCAGATGGTATTCAGGTCTATGTTGCTCTTTGGCATGCTAATCACCAAATTTCACAGATATGAGGTGATTTAGTTTGCATAAATTTCATAATTAGCAAAATATATTGTTTTCCTCAGACTTCTTTTCAAAAGATAAGAGATGCAGTTGTGTAAGGCAGGGGATGTAAATGATTTGCAGCTCATGGAGAAACCTGTTAAAGATATCACAGTCTTGCAGTTATCCCATGGCAGTTTGTCGGATAAAAAGGAGGTATCCTAATGCCAGAAAATCCTGGGGTCTTGCTGCAGCTAAGAGTGATGAGAGGCAACCTAGGTAAGAAGAATGTGTGTGATTAGCTGGAGGAGGCTGTATTTAAAAGAAAATGGATCTTCCAAAAGAAGGACAGGAGGCCATGGGAATAAGGGCCTTTGTGTCAACAGGAACTTTCTGCCCCAAATCCATGGAAATGAAAAAGATGAGACATAGGTAAAATCTAAACCAGATCCTCAGACTGATAGATTTGTTGATGGGTTGTTTTTTTTCTTTTTCCTACTGTCAGATGTTTAGCAGCATCTCAGCCCATAGTACGTAAGCGTAAAGCATTGGAAGAAGGATTAATCCTGTAAATGCACCAGTTAATGGGCAAAAGCAAAAGATGGCTATCCTGGTGCCTGACTGGGGAGCAAAGGCTGGGAGCAGATGTCATGGCCACCACAGGCTGAGAAGTGCAGAACCATAACCAATCACATAGCCGTGCATTTGGGTTTTTCAGACAGCCTGGGTAGCAATAGTCCCTGACACAAAGATTAAAATATCAAATATTATTTATTCACGTATTTTTTAGTTTCTGGGCCCTGATTAGAGCCCAGTTTCAGACAACAGCTAGGCTGGTTGGACACGGGTGGACACGGGAAGCAACTGAAAAGTAACTGCAAGGAGATCCCCATGAGATCACTTCGGTGGGCACTGGGATAACCAGCAGCGCATCACGGTCCCCTGCTTTTGGAGGAGGGAGCTGTAGAGTACCCAGACTAAAACCATATTGGGAATTGGCCCAAGTAAAACTAACCTGGCAATGATAAGAGTTTTAATTATTTTTCTTGCTGTCAAACTGTAATTGTGGGTGCTGAGGTCTGGGTTTTCATGACACAGACTTGCTGCTGAGGTCTCCACATTGCCCCCCATGGTTTTACTGGAGTTGGTTTTTATGTCAAGTTGAAGGAGTTAAATTTAGAGGGGTGCAGAGCCAGGGCAGGGGTAGGTGGGCAGGAGCCAGTGTGGGGAGCAAGACCCTCCCCTCCCATAACCCCTCCTGAGTACAGCACCACAGCCTATGGATTTCCCTCCTTAATGAGGAAGGGAGACTAATTATTAGCCTTTTGAATCTCTGACCAATCAATTCAGACTCCGTGACAATACTTAGCACTTATTTTGTTTCACAGGATGACAGATGAAATATTTTATAAGTGTGGTAATTGTCCTCAGTTCAAAAACAAGAAAATGGAGCCCCAAGGTCACCAGGACTACAGTCAGGTACAACATAAGGTACTACCTGTATGTGGTAAAAATCCACGTTATGAACCGTGAACTCAGTAGGAAGTGACACAAACTGTTTATTCTGGAAGTGAATGCAGTATATTATGACAAAACCATAATTCATATCAAATACATAAATCACCTTAACAGTGTTATGTTTGTTTATCATTAAAACAGATCCAGTTGATTAAAGTATTATGTCACCCTAAAAACTGATTTTTTAAATAGACCTTGGACTTCTAATTTCTTGAGGGAAGTACTTAAATTAACTTAGTTTAACAATATGTACAGTACATTTTGTGAGGTTTTGTCACAAAGGAGAAGAAGTAATTAATGGCAACTTTCCTTTTTCTTCTCTGCTCAGCTATAATCCAGACAAAATCTGTACAATAAATTTTACTGTTGGGCTGAAATCCTGTATGACAGGTTGCAGCCTGGAGCAAAATTTCAGAGATGAGCCACGTAAGCCCTGAAAATAGGAGCTGATAATGATAACAATCACTGACAAACCTTTAACTATGCCTGTGCTAGTGTGTGTCACTATAATACAATTTTGTATGTTAAACAACAGATGTCAAACAGAAGAAAGGAAAGAGGCCTTTGCTTTTCTTCTGTTGTGAACCTTGTTCTTCCAAAGCAGCCATTTTTTCAGTTGCCATGACAGTGTTAATAGGAGTTTATCATTTTCCCATGCCTGCTGCATACTAATGAGGGATCAATTCATGAATGTTATCTGTAAGGCTAAGAAGGGTCCAGCACCACAGGCACTGGTGCATTCAGTACTTGGAGTGGCACCTCTATCCACAGCCCTGTGCCTGCAGCACAGAGTTTTATAAGGAGCAGAATTTCTGCTGTTCACCTTTTAACCATCACTGCATGTGGATATGCAACAGACAGCTAACAACTGAATGTGGTGACCAAAAAGTTTGATTTGCTATTTCCTGATTTGTCCCAGGGAAAAGCAGCTGTGAAATATTCACAGAGATAAGGGAATTGCTTCAGCTGTGTGTCATAGGGAAAGCAGAGATTTCTGTGAATTTGGCTTCATTTTGGGCCCTGGAAACTTTTATTTGGAGCACTTTGTTTGAGGCAGTTAGTGAAAAGGCACGTCACACCTTTTGAAGGAAAGCACTGAGATCTCAGATGCATTTTGGCAGTGTCTTTTGTGCAGTGGGATTCATCCTGCCCTCACCAACCATTTTCCTCAACTGCCAGTGGTGCAAATAGATGAAGTAACTGAGATTAGGAACTGGTTGGAGAACTGGTGGAGACATGATTAAAGTGACGGTAAACAGTTTTGCTCTAAAAGTTAAGGAAAATATTACCAGTTCCATGATACAAAACATGGTACAGCATCATACACTGGAAGAACTCTCTCCCAGATGTAGATATTTTTCCTCCTCACCAGTTCATCAGCTGCACTGGGAAATACACTTTTTAATTTGTGATTATTCATATATATGTTATGATTTGTAATAGATAGCACACTGAGATCCAAACAAGGTCTTCTTTGAGTTATAGAAGACTTTTCAAAGAGATTATATATCATCACACCTATAGTGCCATTGATTCCTATATGTAAATCTTTCAGCTGTTTTCATTCTGCTCTTTGAGGTGGTTTGTTTTGCTACTATAAAAAACCAAAGAAATGAGGCAAAAATGTTTTCCCCTTTTCTCCACCCCGATGATTTTTTTTAAAGAAATCTGAAGGCATCTGGGGCTTTTTGCCTTTTTTTTTTCTTTTCTTTTTTGTTATTTGCAGTTGTTCTTTTATCACTATCTTCAGGAAGCAGCATTACCATGTTGCAGATAAGAAGCACATCCAGATGTGCATATCAAAGGATGAACAACTACTTATTAAGAAAAACTTCTTTTACACAAGCCAGGTTCAAAGGAATAGTAAAGTCTGTGGCATAAGCGACAAAACTGTCTGGCAATTCTGGGCATTGTCAACCTAATGCACAAAACTAGGGGAGAAAACAATTTCATCAAAAAGAAGTGGTTGCGAAATGCATGTAGAGAGAAGAAAAGGAACTCGTCTTAAAGGGCAAGCACCTTTCTAAGTAGTGACAATATCACCCATTCCTCTAATTCTTGTGCAATAAAATATAGCCATTTTCTCAAAATTGTTTATTTTTTTAATTAATTTTTGCCCTTTTTTTTTTTTACCAGAAAATTCCCCAAGTATGTGAAGTGTTTCATGGCTGTATAAAAAAGGTTTGTGTTGCACCCACTTTGCTATTCAGAATATGTATTTGTTTGGGTGGAAGGCGGATTAAGCCAGACTCATGTATTCCATTTGTATAACCTTTGGAAATGCATGAGCTAGCAATGAGTGTACAGCAATGTATTCATGTATTACTTGTCATCTTCATAACAAATTCTGCCCTTTCTTTAAAACTAAAGCAAAAGTATGTTATATGGCTGTATAACTGTGCAGCTCTGTAATCGTGGCATAATTTAGAGTTTGGATCTCAGCTTGGAGTGATCTTAATTAAGCAGGGTGATTCCTTCTCTGTCTATGATGAGTACAAGCAATGCCTCAGATGTCCTAAGCCTGTCTTGCTGAACAAGTACAGCAGAGAGACAAGCTGATGTTAAATGGTTTCCTGGTAAAATGGCTGCAAACACATTTTTTCCCTTTTTTGCCTTCTCATATAAAGCCACTGGTAGTTCAACCTCCTTTCTTTGTTGGATGCCTATCACAGAACATTAGGGGGCCAGAAGAAGATTTAATGCAGTAAATGTTATTTCTTCTGATTCAGTTCCAGGATTTGACTGCTAACATGATGCTTTATTTAGTGCACTCCAAGCTAACCTGGAGCAAAAGTACCAACTTCATCTCTATTGCATGTTTGGTGGTAGAGCCATGGCTCTAAATCTGCTGAAGTGGCTGAAAATCAGGGGGTTTTCCTCTCTGTTTCACTGTAATCTCTCACCAGAGGCTGGGAAGATGTCTGCAAGTAGATACTGTATTCTCCTAGGTGGAATCACTACTTTGTGATAGTCCTTCTATGTCAGTGCAATAGCTGGACTTTGAATATCTGAAATTATACACCACTTTTAGGACTTGATGCATGTAAAAATGCTGCTGAGGTTCGGAAGTCCAAGATTTGCTTTGGGTGGGAATGTGTGGCTAGGGTGAGCAAGATTATACTCAGGACTCATCTTGCAAAGTGTTGGATGAAATTCAGTTGCAAGCAGCAACATTTTTCATAGTTATTTGAAAGGCCTTTTGATAGATTGATTGTTCATAATCAATCTTTCACTGTGACTACATTGAAATTAAATCATATTCAGGTTCACATCCTGGCAACAACACAAAATATGATAGTTTAGCAGCTGGCATAATCATTCCAAGTTTCTGATCTTTTTCATTTTTAGCTCTGTTCAAAAGTATGAGATTATATAATGCACTATGGTCTCTGTAACAGCCTCACATGGCTTTACGTTATAATTTCACATCAGTTTTACCTCACAGTTTCTAACAGGTCAAGTAACCTTCTGATTTCATTTAAAGTTTCTATTATTCTCTCCTGAAAGGGAAAATCTAGCTCTTGTTTGGACAGCTTTGGTAACTCCAAAGGAAAAATTGGGCATTATAGTGAATACAAAAGATTCACTTTCCATGCATTAGGCTTTTCAATTGCTTTCTTAATGCAAAGTTGGACAGGAGAGTATAGGCAGGAAAAAAAGATCATTTTGTGTCCATGGTCAGATGTCAATATTGACAAAAATAAATGGAATGTAACAATAGATCCTTGCAAAGATGAAGGTCATATGACTAAAATGTCTAACTAGACCTTGCACTATAGCTGTATCTTATTGCTGTTTGTGATAAATTGTTGGGGGTGTTTTTTTCCCCTTAGTTTAAAACGTGCAAAAGGAAGGAAAGTCCGGAATTTTAAAACTACCTCATTTTAAGCAATAATATTGAAAGTGAATGAGAATGGAAGCACTTAGGGAATAAAATAAAATTAAATTAAAAAAAAAAAGAAAAGAAAAGTAAAGGAAGGAAAAAAAAAAAAGCCAGAGAAAAGCCTGAGGAGGTCAAGAGTATTTGGTCTCACTGAGGTCTGTGCACATCAGTCCCTGCTGCATTTTTCAAACTTTCTTTCTTCAAAACTGAGATGATGCAAACTGCTCCCTGTGCCCAGGGCACTCTTTGGAAATTGAGTTAATTAGTGATAGTCTGTAAACTCATTGTGTCTTACACTGAGAGGTTTTTTCACTTCTTGCCTAAGCCAATTCTTTTATGAAATCAGCTTTTGAGATTCTTCCAGGGTTTTTTTCCTAGTTATCATCACTGTTTTAAAAGTAAAAAGCAAACGAAGATACAATCTTGATGCTGTTTAGCACTGAAGCCTCTTCCCCTAGAGATACTTCCCAGTATGCAGCAGCAAAACACAGCCCTGCACAGCACCATCAAATTGGCTCATACATGTATGCCTGAGCAAAGGATTTCTGATCACATTGGCAGTGTCACTGAGGAGTGACCAAAGACTAAACATCAAGGAAAACCTGCTTTGGTTCACAGGGGTAATAAAAAACTTAATTTGTGTTTGAGACCTTTCTCTTGGAGCCTCTTGACACTTTTGAAGTGCCATCATCTATATAGTCTCTATGCACAGTTTCTCTCCTTACTGTAGTATCTCATGCCATTGGTGTTCCTACCTTTTTCTCTTATTGTATGAAGGTCTATCACACAGGTTATCTGAATGCCTGCATATCTCTTGTGAGACTAAAAGATAAGCTCTTAGATGCCTATTGTTCCTTGTTCAGAAATATTGTCAGATATCTACTGTAAGCCAATTCAAAACCAAGACCAAAATAACTAATTAAAAATATACTTCAAGTATTTTAATTTGTAGCTGATTTATAGGCACAAAAGCTATTTTTTGGACTTGAAATATTTTTTTTAAACAAATTACTCTCTTTTATTGCCACTACAGTCTGAAAAGTTGCTTGTGTCTTCTCTTGAATGTGGAAAAATTGACCATTAACTTAACTCCAGAAGACAGAGCAGTAGACAAAGGTTTCCTAACCATGGCATTGTCCTTTCAGAGTGCTGAACAGCCCCGCCAAGTTTGTTTCAATTACACTGCCATTTCCTAACTGAATCCAAAATATTTCTTCAAAAGGCTCATCTGGCTTAGGGTCATGATCATAGGTGGAAGGTCAGTTAGTCATTTGCTGAGACATTCACTTCTCACTCAAATAATCTTTCATAAATCTTAAAGGAATGCAATAGTTTATGCCAGAAGCAGGGAAGAATAACGCTGGATTTATCCACTCTTGTCTCTATGTGCCAGCAGAGCTCTTGTGGGGACATACAGAGAAAAGACAGAAAAATACACCTGAAATTTCAACACAAACATCAGGTCCAGGTTGTTTTGTTTTCTGGTTCAGCATGTAGCAGGGAAGGGACCTATGGAGAAAAACTGAGACCTCCAGATGGCCCTGGTGGACATGGCACTGTGTGTCTCCTTAGCTGGTGTCCTGAGTGGGTCATCTGGCTACAAGGGGATGTGATGCTCTGAACTGCCATTTCCCATTCATCAGCAGCTGGACCCCAAATGCTCTTCACCAGTGCTGCTGATAGCTGCTGGGAGAACTGGCTGCCTGGCCTCATCCTTGATGGAAAACTTTAAAGTACTGCCAATTTTAGTGCAATGCCAAGAGGCATTGTAGAGATTAGACAGATTCATTTCTCTGGTTCTGAATATGAATAGTAACACTATGGGAAATTCTTATTCTAAATGTGATCAGTCTGGCTCATAGACTGCTGTAAGTGTGCCTGGGGCTTATCTGATCCTGGTGTAAATACAATGTGCCTGTCCCAGAAAGCCAACAGTGCTGCCACTGAATAGCAAGAGGAAAGTATGTTAAATAGATAGTAAAATAAACTATTATTATTTATCACATGCAAAGAGTAGAGGAATAAATTCCAGCGTACTGTAAGCTGTGCTGGAAAATGTACAGAAACTGTCTCAGTGCTTCAGTTTTCCCATGTAACCAAGTTTAATTATACTCTTTCCACAAGGGTGTTTTTCCTCAATTACAACTGTTCGTGAAGTTTGTTAGATGAAAGTTGTTAGAAAACATGTCGAGTATTAGTAGCAATATATCAGTATTGGGTTTGTTGCTTTAAAGAAAATACTGACTTCATAAATCTATGCTATGGATTTATCCCGTGAAAGCAGAATTTTTAGTGCCTCTAATAAAAAATATATGGGCTGATTCTCCCCTCATGATTGTTGGTAGAGCACAACAAAAGAGTTCTCCCCAGCGTTTCTGAACATGGGTTTGATGATGAGGTGTGAAATGTTTCAGTGATTTGTTTTGTGCTTGTTCCTTTCATTTCTAGATCATTCATGACAAACAGCAATGTATCAGCAGGACGAGACAATTTACCGCTGCATGAGCTAAAAGGTGAAAAAAGTTCCATACATTTTATATCCCTTTTGTAGTCATTATACTACACTAAAGATGACCACGGGTCACAGTGCTTGTACTCACCGTAGTTTATGTGACAGTAACTTTTTCAGATGATCTCATCCTATTTATTTTAGTGTCTGTTCTTAGATAAGGATGACCATTGCCTGGGCTTTCTTTCATAACAACCCCTTTCCTCACAATTCAAATAATTACTTTCTTATTAAAATTAAAAGCAAAGAAAGGAAAAGGAAAACCAACCCTCAGCTGCAGCTTTTCCCCCTTCTCAACTGAATGGATTTTTCCTTTGTTTGTACATGACAATCTCGGGGAGAGAGAATTTTGTGCTTAAACTACCCATGTGACTGAGTCACATGCATATCAGCTACAAAAGGAGCTTTGGCATGTTATGTATAAATCTCCATTAAGAGAGAAAATAGGAAAGTTTTACGTGACTGGTATCTCATTCACAATAATTAACCCATTAGCCGTCTGAAACTACAGTACAATCAAGGTCAAAACAAGCAGGCAAAAGAAACATTTTTCTCACATTGCAGCACCTACAGGAGTAGTTGGTATTGGTGTTCTCAGTCTCCAATTCTCATGGTATGAAGTAAGTCTTTGTAAATCTAAAACCTACTGTCCTGATTTATGCAGGAAAGGAGACCTGGGTGATAACGTGGTGTCTCTTATTCTGTAGACATTTCCCCTCAAGCAGCTCTAGAATTTGTTGCTTGCTCTGACCTAAATTTGATTGGGAGGCAGAAGTCTCAAAGATCATGATGCATTTCATGGAAAGAGCTGCATATCAGGGAAGGTCATCTGTATTTCCAGACTGCAGAGAAAAGGCTGTAATGTGTTCAGTCTTTACTAGACTTTATTGGAATATTCTATTGCACAGTCTTCAGGAAACCTTTATTAATTTCATTGCTCATGCAACAGAAAAGGCTAGAAAGATAAAAAGGTGAGTGAAAAGCTATAGATACATGTCTATTTCCAGTTTGGGACTTACTAATGAGGCTGCAGCTCATGACAGCTTGTCTTGGATGTCTTCTGATGGAGCTCACTGCTAATCCATCCTGCCCCCATGAGATGGCTTGGCGTAAGCTCTGATAACTCCCTAGTAATCTGTTTCATCCTGCACTCACCTGGCTGTGAGTGCTGACACAACATCACCATTCTTCTTCCTAAGAGGAGGAAGAATTCTTCCTACAGAAGCTTATAGAGAGTGAATCCCCCTGTGATAAGCGTGTGATTGAGAGCTGTGTGAGCACTTGCTGCCTACAGAGTAGGCACAAACACGCACACACGGCCCCTGGCCTTTTGTACCTCTGGAATATGCAGGGCTGGTTGGATGTTAACCTGCTAGCTGGTGGGATCCAGCCCTGAGGGAACCTCTAGGTAGGTGTTAGCTCACCTCCTGTAGTCCCAGCGCAGACTGGCCCTGGTGCTGTCTTCCTTGCCCCCATTTTATTTCCCATGCAGGATAGCAGGCAGCAGGAGCTGTGCTGCAGTGAAACCCCAGAGGAGACAGCGCTACTTGAGCGCATGGTGAATAGGTGAGGTCAGCAGCAGTGGCAATGAGCTCACCTCCTCCCTGTAAACACCAAAGTGCCTTGTCTCCACTTAGTTATCTCACTGTAAAATCCCACCACAGGCTTGCTGGCTGGTTGTAAAAAGACACCTTTGTGTCGGTGAAGACAAAGCTTTTCAGATCCTGGTTCAGAAAAGCTTTGATATATGCACAGGTCCAGAGACGTGTAAATCCAGCAATGTCAGATTAAATGTTCTTCCCACAACCATGTTTCCAATGTAAATTATTAATTTAAAAGTTGATTTCCCTGAACATTTTCTTCTATGTCAACAGCTGCTCTTTCTGTAAGAAATCCCCCAGCAAGAAAATCTCTTATATGGGGCAAAACCACGAGGGTGTGGGGACAACAGAGTAAAATTACTATGATTTTTTCCTTAATTTGAAACAAATACTGAGGTTTGTTCCCAGCCCTCTGCCTGCGAAAGATAAACAAGCGCTTTCATCTCCCACCATATAAAACTGAAAGGAAACAAGTTAAAGCAGCCTGGGCAATCTTTCTTTTATCCATTAGCATTTTATGTTAATTTTGAGTGAAATCTCTGCTGAAGATGAGTTCCACTTTCTGAGAGCACACCCACCTCCCTGCCAGTGTGGAGGTGACTTCTGGTTTGGAAACCCAGTGTAACTCTCCTGCAGGACATTGACTACTAGGGCAAGATTCCTTCTTTAATACTAGGGGAACTCTCTGAAGTGTTCTGTGCTCATACAGGGCTGAAGAAGTGCTCTAGTGTTTTAGACTTCTCAGATTTGTTGCCTCTGTTTCAGCCAAGCATTTGCATTGGTGTGTGCTCACATCTCAGGGGGCCAAAAGAGGCCCAAGAGATGGTATTCTTCCAAACAAAGAGGGTAGAAGAAGGATGGTCTCAGCCAGGTACCCCGATTTGCTTTCCTTTCTCTTTGCAGCAGACACTGGAGCTAAGTGGTTGTTGTTATTGAGCTGTAAAACAGGAGTCTGCATGAGGAGAAAATGGGCACATAAAATCTCCTACAAAAGGCGACATCCCTGTGATTATTCTGGTTTTAAGAGGGATTTTAATTTGCCCATTGGTGAAAGGAAACGCAGCTTTTGTGCAGAGGTTCTGATAAATCTTTTTATGACAAGCGGCACTGAACATGTGGCAGAGGCAGGTTCTCTGTAGGTGTGAAAAGGTTCTGGGGCCAACTGAGCTGTGTCAGCTGAGGGTATGATCTCTGCTGGAGAGAGAAGCAAAACATAGATTAGCCTCCAAAAAGCTCTGACAAAATAGGGTGGTTTTCAATATCACGGCCTGTCTGAGAGATTGACTTCTCTTTCCATGACACGTTAATAATGTTGGAGCAAGGTGAAATCAGGAGGTGAAGGTGAAAAATAACAAGTAGGTGTTATCCCAAGCAGCCTGTGTCAGCGTCTGCACAACTTCCACTTGCGATGAGCTTGCTCCAACACTTGTGGCTGTAATTCATTGCCAGTGGTACGACAAGAGCTGGTTGTGTGCCATCCCCAGTGGGAACTGTAGGAGACAGCACATCCTTTGAGAACTCCAATGTTCCCTAAAAACTTAGGGGACCATGTCCACCCTATTAGTCTTTTTGAAACTGGAGTTAAAGCATGCTCCTCTGTTGGAGCAGGGAATCTAATAGGCCACTAAAGGCTGTGCACAACCACCCTGGCATTCCCATACATTGCCAAGCACAGCGAGCCTTGAATTTACAGGGTCTATCTGCAAACTGGTTTTGACTTTGCATCTTTTCAATCTCCTGGCCTCACAGTTTTGGTTCTTAAGCTTCATTGCATGCAATCCTTTCTTTTTGAGGAGGCAGTATGAAACTCCCACTTGCATTTAGTGCATCAGCAAGAAGCAGCTCGACTTTGTGTTCTGGGCAGTTTACAAAGGAAGTCTCACTGAAATTGTTTATAGTCATAACCGAAAGGCACTTCCTTTCATGCTTTGTTTTAAATGCAGCTCTGATGCTTGCTAATAGTAAAATACAAACTGGTCCCTGTACTTGAAAAAGCTAGCAGAGAACATAAATGATTCTGGGATTTTCTTGTTTCCACTAAAAATGGCCAATGTCCTGTATTTGCACGGTTGCTAACATGATTTAGGTCTGGCCTGCTAAGCTCTTTTCAGTATACTGTAGGTCTAATTGTACGATTTTTCCAAAGAGGAACACCAGCTTTCCCCCTTTCTATGGCACAGAAACGCCCCTGCTGTGAACCTGCAGCCGGGCTCAGCATCCCAGCAGGGCACGGGGGGGCACTTCCAGCCCCACTTCCTTCACCAGGCAGGGAGCGGGGGTCCCCAGGGCTTCCCCGCTCACCTCCGGGCACTGCTCTTTGGCGTTTGCCAGCTTGCAGCCACACCTGCTCAAGGCCACTAAACTCTTTTATGGGAAAAACGCCTTAATACCTTCCAGTAAAAATCATTGCCGAGGTTCCCACCCCTTGTGCTTCCCTTCCCATTCCTCTCTTTATCTCCGTTTCGAGCCCAATTCCCTGCCAGCCTGAACGATCCCACCTCTGTTTTTTATACATTTGGTATAAACATTTCCTGAAGCTCATAAACACCTTTGTCATTGATCAGTGCAGTGAAAGATGTTTATTGCCTAAATACGAAAACTATGATGGGATTAGAGATTTGGGAGGCTCGCTCCCTATTCCCGCATAGTGATGTTCCCCAAAGTACGGCCAAATCTGGGGCCAGGTTTTCATACTGAATGCAGAGGCCCCCTGCTTTTTAATTACTCATAGTGATGATTGCAACTTCCAGCATTAAACGGTGAGCACTGTCTGACCAAAGCTCATTTTACAGCAGTTCTGGTATGTACCAAATTGAAGGATGTAAAAGAAAAGGGTTGGGGTGGTGGGGGAGGAAGAGGAGATCTATAACTGGCATGTTAATAAAACTCCAGTTTGTCACTTCAGCAGCACACCCTGAGTGTAATAACTAAGCTTCCTTTCTATACCCCCTATGAGTTCCTTTGTATTGACAGATGCCATTTGTTCATTTACGACGTGATAATAAAAACCTTCAGTTTTACTGAATGTTGTTCTTTTCCTCCCCTGACACTGGGGCACCAAATGGTTTGTACTGCACTCAGCAGGCACTTTTCATTAAAGATCATGGCATGAAAATGAACTGTATTTGAAAACCATTTAGTAGAAGAAGTTCTGGCATTGAATAGGCTGCATATAAACCTTTGCTAGCTAGGAAGCCGCTTCCTGGGAGCCTCCGCAAGCATTTGCACACACATGCTGAAATAAGGGGTGTCTTTATGTTCAGGCAGTGCTGCTGCATTTGGGAGAGTCCAAGTGCTCAGATTGCTGTAGCAATTATTGTATGTTGGTATCAGTTTCCTGTGATTTTATTTTATTTATTTTTAATCTCTATCTGACTTTAAATGGCTCAAAAATCCTTCTTTTGCCTGGTCTATACTTCTTCAAACTTATGATTTCAACTGTTCCCAAAAGTTTTCACACAAACACACAGATTAAGCCAAAACTGCAAATTTGGATGACAGGAAATTAGCATTTGAATTGATGATTAAGCCTTTAGTCAGGAATGCTTTTAAACATCAGCTCAAACTATATTTTTAAGTACTAGTCAAAATTCAGCCTTACAGCACCTAAAAATGTGACTTGATTTGGAAAGACACCGAATGCTTAGAATTCCCATTGACCTGATAAAAAATACAAATGCATAGTTTTGGGTTAGACTCATTCTTTGAAAATTATGCCCATAAGTTTGCAATACTTCATCCAAAATGTAACATTATAAAACAAGTAAAAAAACCCACTTTAACAACAGATAAAATGTGTTGAACATCATTTGTTCAACACATTTTATTTATCTATTTATTTTTATCCTGGGGGATAAATAGTATTGCTCTCTATCACTCTGTAGAGGAGTCTGTTTTAAGTTTAGTAGCTAGCTGTATGTTTTGCTGTGAGTAGTAAATTTGAATTTAAGATAACTAGAAATGCATAGCAATAATCTGAATTATTATTCATAATTAAAATAAAATATTATTAAAGCAAAATTAATTGGGTCAAACTGGAGCACAGCCACATACTGTACTAATGGAGTATAAATGCTCTCAGCATTCTTCCCAAGGCAAAACTCTAGCAATACATGACAATGCTGTGATATGACAGTGTTAGTCTCATTTTATTATTATCATTCCTCATACTTCAATGTATTTGGCAAAATATCTGCAAATGAAGTGTTTCCTAACCACAAAAGAAAAAGGTAACAATAACTGTTATCATCCTTCCCTGATCATCCAGGAGAGACTTTTATCACTAACATTATCACTTGTTGCCAAACAAGTACAGAGATGTTAGCCCGGAGGATGAAATAGTTTAATCATGGGGAAACAATTTGCAGTGCACAGATCTCAGCTGGTTCCCCTTTCATCTGCTCTCAGTTACTAAGCGACTTCTGAAAATCTGTTTTGTAGCTGTAATAAAATTCATTCTATGGTCTCGCACGCACACACCAAATGGTTTGCCTAACTCAGAAGCGTTACAATCATCTGGAACAAAGAGAGAATTCATAAGGGGTTTTTTGGGTGGATATTTTGGGTTTTTTAATCACATAATCGTAATATTTGTCTTCTGAAAAGAAAAATAAAGGGGGCTTCTTCCTCCTGATTTCTCCTGGGGAAAAAAACAAAACAAAACAAAAACCTAACAAAACAACAAGCAAAGAACAAACCAAGCGAACAAATCCCCAGCCAAAAAACCATTGTGGTCAAGTTAGACAAATTGTTGAAAAGATAAATCAACTTCAAATTTAAAGTGGCGTTAACATCTCAATATCCAAACCTCATAAACTGTCGGAATAACACAATGGTTTCAAGTCTGTATCCACAAATGCTCCTGCAGCGTATTCTCCGTGTTAAATAAGCACAATTTTTAATCTAAGGAAATTCTGAATAGTTGATAGAACTCGAGGAAGAGGAGGAATTTCTGGTATTAACACAGGTAAAAGCCTCTCTGAAATCTCTTTCTGATCTGAAGTCTGTGGGATTCTTCACAATTATTTTGAGTCTGTATTTTTGTCCTTGTCCTCTTGGAGCAAATCTAGTGCCAAGGCATCTTCTGACTCAGAGGGACAATATAGTCTGTTATAACATTTGGACTTCAGATTAAAGTTCTTTCTTTGAAGCGTGTAAGTAACTTCCTCACTAAAGTGTCTTGCTGAATTGCTAATACCCCAAGAACATCATGCTGACTTCAGATGACCAGAAACTGCCTTTGCTGCATTAGGACTGAAGCTTCCCTTGGACTTCATGTGTTTTCAGCCCTGAAGTTAGCATACCTATATCCATTTAACATGCTTTGTTGAACTTTATTTCTCTGTCTCTTCATGTGACATTGAGAAAAAAAGGCCACAAAGCTATTTTTACTCATTTTTTCTTTTATGTTATGCATCATTCAGACCTCAACTTGCAACTCAACAGCCTGTGCATGAACTTCAGGCTTGGTACATGGTTTGCAACCCATGGAGTTTTGCTAAGTACATCAGAAGTGTAGATAAAAGCACAGATAGCATGAGGAAATGGAGGATGTGCTCATAGACTGTGTATCAGCAGGTAGTTTGGGATTTGGTTTCGCTGTTTCTTTAATGTCTTCACTTAAAGCCACCAACCCTGTTTAGCTGAACTGAAACAGCTGCATGGTGGGTTTTGATACCCTTACTCACACTGAATATGACTTCATCATCAGAAGCAACCCTGTTGAATTAGAAGCCATTTTTGGAGAGAGTAGATTGGGATTATTTATCCTTTCATCTTTTATGAAAGATTATGAAACCTGTGTTTGAGTGGCAGGTTACAATCAGCTTCCAAAGTTGATTCAGGAGATTATAGATGTAGTGTTCAGATTTATCCCTAGATTTATAAAAGCCATATGATTGTATAAGCCATATTATGTGTGTTCTCACTCTCTGTAAAGTTATGGTTTTAAAAGATGACAGGTATATTTATTCAGTAGCCCCTTTTTCTTAGTATGCCCACAAATATTTATTAACATGGGTTTGCTATAATATAATTTCAATATATAAAAATGCATTTTCTAATGCATCTTAAGAAAGTGCTCTATAAAGCTCTTTAAACCTTTGTGCATCGGAATATAAGAAATGGAAATAAATGTCTAATGTTTTTCATATTATCTCTTCCTCTTGCACAAAAATTACTTTTGCTGAGTGACAGATAAGATCTCTCAGCACAAAGCACTGGGGTTGATTTAAAGTGTTCCTCACCCTTCTCAGGCTCAACTGTTCGTCAGGGTAAGGCAGGCCGTTATTGTGGTAATGTAATAACCAAAAAGAGAAAGTGCTTGGTTCACCCTGGAAAAGGAACTGGTAGAAACCTATCTACTACAAATCACCAATGCAGCATTGAAGGTAGGGTTTATGTATAAAGGAGAGCAAAGGGAATCTTCTAATTCTTGTGAGCAAAAGCAAGGAAGTTCAGTTAGGTCAGGATGTCTCTCTATCATCAGCATGTCAGATTATGTCTGTGAGTTACATCAGTCCCTGGGAGAGATTTATTGTTTGCTGCAACAATACCTTACGTGAGGGTACATGTAAGATTCAAATGCTCAACATCCAGCTAGCAAGCAATGGAGCAGAAGTTAGTCCCGATGTGTGGGGTAAGTTAAGCGACGACAGAAGGTAAGAGGTTAGGCTGGTGCTGGTCAGTGGCTGATTGGTTTGTAAGAACACCGTTTTCTACCTGCTAAAGGAATATGGCTGCCTTACCCCCCCACCTCATGCTTCTTATGTCTTTACTCACTCTTCTTACACTTCTGAAATGCTGCACTGTCAACCTCCCAGTGTGATGATTTGGAGAGTTCACAGCGTGAAGCAGGGCAACTCCAGTCCATAATTCACTCTTGCAGCTGGATTAAACAGAAACAGCAAAGTATTGACAGCTGGGCAAGAACATATAATCTAGCCACCAGACTACTTGGCCTGCTGTTAAAGTCCATGATTTGCTCACCGTGGCACAGGAGTCAGTGCAGGTTCTGTACAGGGCACATGCATATGGCAACATGAGGCCTCTTGGAAACTTCTGACAATGATTTTCCCATCAGATATAACATCTCCATGTTGTTTGAACAGCTCATAAGCACCATTGTTAATGAAAATCTCACAAATACTAACTTAGATAGGAAGAGCTGAGTAGAGGGCAGTGTGCTGGCTGAGGACCCTGACTGCCCATATTTAGTTCCTCCCATGACTGCCAACTTTCTGGGCAACCAAATACAATTTAGCTGCTCTCTCTGCCTCAGTTTCACCCTTTATGCAGGGAAATGCACAGATTAAATATTTCTCAATGTCAGCATGATGTTGTGACATATCATATTCAGATACTCTGTAATAGGGACCATATAAATTCCATAGCTACTTTATCTGATCCAGTAGTCATGAGGCTGCCTGTCTGAAAGTTGCTGCTCTTGATAAGGAAACATTCCTGTTCTTAAAATTCCTTGTGAGAAAAGAGCAAGGAAGGTCTCAGTCATGTTCTGATGAGCAGGTGCCTGAGCTGTAGCAGATCAATGGTCACACACCATGTCCTGGCCCAGTGCTGGCACATTTTTGGGTAAGAGTCTCTGTAAATGTGCATCCTGAGCCCTGGAGAAGGGGCAGCTATTTGACAGGCACCTCCTGCCACATTTCTGCAATGCTAAGGTAGACCTGGAGCCCAAACTGGAATGTCATCCCTTTTCAACAAGCTGTGCAAGAATTTTAAGTTACTGTTCTCATGGGTTTGGCTTGTCATATTTTTTTAAGCAGCAAAATAATGGAAATTAATTATTATAATTCCATTTGAAAATGCAACTTTTAATGTATTTAAATACGCTTAGAAGCTCTTGATTTTACCCACTTATGAATTAAGCCGGTTTGATTAAATTTTATCTATCAGTTGCAGTTTTGCACCTAGTTTCAGCCAGTTGCGATAGCCTCTGAATATCTTTGTTCATTGCGGGGTGACAGCTGAGTCTTAAATTTAATATGGTGGTGTATTATTTATCTTCTGGTGTCAAACTAGCCAAAAGAACTCCAGAACACACACATATATTACTCCATGTGCAAACAAAAAGAGGTTTCCGGGTTACAAATACCAATGGCAACACTGGAAACGTCTCAGCTAGGCTGACATCATGAGAGCGTCCATGCAAATCCTTGGAGAAATGCCATTAGTGCTACTTCTGTGAGCCCAAAGTCTGAGCAGCTCTAATGCTGTCCGTACACGTGAGCTTCCGATCCCATGGCAGCAAAGTCAGACACTTGTAATCTTTGTGTGTTTGCGACCAAATTCTCGCCTTTCCTCTCTACCATTTCATTTCATCTTCATACAGTCTTACAGGGTTAATTTAAATAGCGTGTTTATTACTGCAGCAGTTCACAACAAACATGACTTGTCCAGTTCTGTTTAGGGAGCATGTAAACATTAGAATAAAATAACAACAGAGATCAAACCAGTTAACTCACCATCTGTATTTAAAACTGACCTCAAGTCTTTCCTGTAACAGAAATACCACTGTGAACACTTCTGAAGCTTTTGGGACCTAAGCTACAGTATTTTCCATTTTCACCAATATACATCATTATCTTTTGTAATGGTGGTTTTTTGCTGTGTACATTTATTTATGTTTTGTTGCTATGGTAGTTGCTGCTGGTTTTGAAAGGTAGGTATGTATTATCAGTCAACTGAAATCAGATTAATTGCGCTCCTTCTAATACAAAGATCTCAAATCAATACAGTGTTCACCTTGTAAAATGCACTTCTTTTTTTTTTTCATGCCTCCTGAGATCAGATGCATTAAAATCCATGTGGAACTAACTTTTCTTTCTCTTCTCACCCCCACACTTCCCCATATGTGGTTCTGATTTTCCCCTCAGGGTACCTATGGGAGGTCTGGAAAACTCTTGGGAGCTTTCAAAGAATGTTAATATGTATAACACTGCATTTTTAGTTTTAAATAAAACATGTAAAGATTTTTCTTTTTGAGGATAAATAAGTAAAGCTGCTACTTAAAAACTATTTGGAAGAAAAAGTTCCCTCTTTCCATAAAAAAGCTTAACAACGTTTAATGGTATTTCATAGCATTTGGCACCCACAGCATTAAGCATTTACAGTTCCTTGTAAAATGTCTGGGCAACACTGACTTTTAATTCTCCTGACGTCTTTTGTTGTTGTTGTTGCTGTTGGGATTATTTTTTTTCCTTTTTGGTAAAAAATTTCTACCCAATGGTCTTGTACAGCATTTGCTAATCCTTAAGCATTTTGTTTGCCCAAGAGCAAAATCTGGTCCCTGGTATCTATGCTGATCTTTACAAACCTCTTTTCTCTGCTGTGATACTTACTGTGAGTACTGTGATTGCAATCACAACTGGGAGCAGAGCTTTCTGCTATAAGTAATTCTACAGATAACAAGATAAACATTTATAAGATCAAACTCTCCAGCTCAAGCACACATGCTGACACAAAGACATGAGCACCTATGGGCAAATGGCAATTTTGTGGTGGTGATCAACATGCATTTAGTTATTGGTTATAGCTGCACTCCCTCATTTTACCCTCACTTGAAAAGTTAGCTAGTCAGTGCTTCAGATAAAGTCTGTGAAATTTGATCACTGGAACTAAAATGGATGGCTTAGCTGCCTAATCTCCTCCATCCCGTTATCATCAGCTCCCAATCCCCTCCCCACACCATCTTCAAAATTGGGAAATAGCCCCAGACTTATGGGAATATGCTGCTGAGTTAAAGTAAACAATTCTCTGAGACTGTGTGGCCTCAACCACAGGCCACAGGTGGACCTGATGATGGGATCCAAACAGGGCAAATTAACTTTTGGAGAGGTTATAGCATGTTTGTCTGTCGGATCAGCTTGTTAAAGTTGATAACTGATTGTGTTGATAGTAATAGTATCTGAAAATGTCTGCTAATATATTACTAATTTGTATAATCTGTCTTTATTCCAGCAAATTACCTTAGAAGACTAAATCCTCACAGACAAAGTATGCTATTTACAGTAAGAAGTTTAGCACATCTGCAGAATTAGATCTCTCTCATCAATGCAGAGCACCCATCAGTGAAGCACACAGGGTAAGACAATGTGTTTAAACCAGCCCTTTGAATGAACTCCTGCAATGGATATCAGGATTCCTTTTGTTTCAGTGTGCTTTTCCCCTAAAAAAAGAGACTATTTCTCCATAGTGCAGATCAAGTTAAGTTTTCTGCACCATGTCGCAGGATTGGTTACTGCCCCCATTCCTGTGGATACACAGAGAAGCCAGACTTGAGGTGAGGATGCAATCCCAGCTGTGGTTTTGTGCTGGTTTTCTGCACTGGAAAGGATGGTGTGCTGGCTGCCGCTATCTGTTACACTCATGCATCTTCCAAAGCAAGCTCTTCTCAGCTTTGCTAAATGCACATAGACTTGCTATCTTGCCTGTGCATATGTTTCGTAAATGGAAGTTCCTTTACTAGCATCACTTAATGGGAACAAAAAAGTAATATTACTACTGACAGTACATGTCCCTTTTACATTGATAGACATTACTGAGCTTCACAAAGGGGGAAAAGTTGTCTACATTTTACTGATAGCAATTGTAAAGTACAACTAAAATGCTAGTTTAATAGGAGGTGTTGATTCCATACAGGAACACATAGACATAATAATATCATACTATAATAATCTTATAATATCCCAAATTTGAACCGAATTAGGTGCTGGAAATAATTTTATCAAAAAGGGTGCTTCCTTTTTCAAATTACTACAACCTCTGTGTGAGAAAAGATAACAAAGTGGGACAGAAAGCAAATGGATTGGGTTGATAGTCTGAATCTCTGGCAGTTTCAATAATACATGCTTATTACTAGGTTTTAACTGAACACCTTATTGCGCATGTTGATAAAGTATCCCCCTCTACCTTCTGTACTAATGCATTTCCAAAAGATATGAGCCTCTGCTAATTAAGCCAGATGTGATTATCTAAAGCGTTCTACAGGAATGTCGGATTTGCCAGTTTGGCACTGGTCTGTCGGATCTGGGCTCCTGCTTCTGGCTGGGAGCAGTGTCTGCACTCTGGGCAAGAGTAAAAATCTCCCAGGTAAAGACGGAATGTTGTACATGGCACTGGGGACTTGGCTTTAGTCTTCAAAATGTGCCATAAGGATTGCGGTGAATGTAAGTAAATGATGGTCTATTTTAATCTATTATCATTATACAGTAAATACTTATTCTATTGAATTTCAAATCAAATGTCCTGTATCCAAAAAGGGAAGTATTTCTGACCCTGCACTCCCCATCCCCCTTACACAACCAAGGACATATTTAAAACTTAAGGGCAAATGTTCCATAAAACACTGCCCAACCCTTTGCAAATTCCCTGCATAACTCTCACATGCATCCTCTAACTTTAGTCCATCCCTACTCCAAAGTTGTAATTTGCCCTCCAGTCCTTTTTTTTTTTTTCCTTCTCTTTTTTTACAATCTTTGAGATGGCAATTAGCTCAAGAGATGCACTTACAGCTTTGCTTCAATTACAGACCCCTCCTCTCGAGCTATATGCTCTGCTGTTTTATGCTAATTTAAACGTTCTTTTGCATGAAACATCAGTCTGAATTCTCTAATTGTTCCCCCCTTATCTGAGATTTGTCTCATGCTTTCCACCCATGGGTGTGGTGATCTGCATCCCACGTAGTCCCAAAGGCTAACTCTTTTGCCTGCACCCAGGTTTTGTTACAGAAAATCCCTTGAGGCAGAATCACTAAAGCTGAAGAAAAATAGCAGTATTAGTGCTGACCATTAATACAGTCTTTTTCTCTCTAGAAATCTCACGAGCTTCACAAAGAGGAGTAAATGTTGTCATCTGCATTTAACAGGTACATAAACTGAGGCAAAGAGGAGAAGGTTACATTTGATAGACCAGGACAAAGACAGATCTGATATGGAAACATAGAGGTTTGGAGTATTTGATACTTGAGGACATTATGCCCCATTTTTCCTTAAATGATAATGTAAAAGGGTGATATAGCTGAGCTACAAGGTTATCATGATTTTCCTTTCTCTATCTTTCAGTTTTTGTGGATTTTGTCTTGAATACATGCAGGTGATCACTTGAAGTAAATGTTACTCCTCCCATGAACCTCAGCACTTCTGTCTTCAGCTTAACTCTATCAATGCTTCCCAACCCAGCTTCCAAAGATATTCCTTCTTTCTTCCATGAAAACACTTTGGTGCAGAACACATTTAGATAATGTGTTGCAGGAGAAACATTAGGTTGAGGTATCAGATATCAGGGTACCAAATGCTCTGAAGCAGTCACTGGAAGAAGCAGCACAAGATGCCCTTGAGAATTTCAAGAAAGCAAAGAGAGCCTGTCTTCATGCCAGCAGTCCTGGCTGAAAAATGGTGCTGGACTTAATGACTGCAAAGACACAAAATCATGTGCAAAGACACTTTCATTCCTGGTTGTGCTCCTCACCCCCAAATTTCTGTTGCTGTATATTAAGCATCCCCCTTGTGAAGTTAAAGTAGCTCATAAAAGTGTTAAGTAAAAAGTCAAAACTTACATGGGAACTGTTACATTTTCTCTGTGTGGCCATAATGAGGTTATTTATGGTACATGTAGGAAAGATTAAAGGTTTTCATAATAAAGGAAAGCAAGAGCTCAAGAATTGGGTGCCTCCTAACAGCACTGACTCTCAAGACAGGATAAATCACCCAAGCAACCATTAAAACTTCAAGAAGATTGCTTGTAAACCTCCAAGCAATGCCAATAAAGCATATTCCTTGCCATATAGCAGTCCATATGGTGGAGCTCAGCAGTTTTTCAAAACTGAGGGCTCTTCACAATTTAACCCTACTGTCTTTTTCCTTAGAGGGCATAGCGCAAATGAACCACTATCAAATCAATGCAATCTTTAAATGTGGGAGGGCAGGGAACATGGAGAGCAGACTCAGGAGAAGGTTACTTACCAGGCTTCTCAAAAGCATGGAGATGGGTTGGATTCCTGTGCTTAAGAAGTCAGTGCCATTTTTCATTATACTGCTTCTTGGGGGTCTCCCATCATAACACAGTGTTAGAGACATGTTTTTATGGGCTCTCAGGAAGTTAGGAAAATATTCCAAGGCCTCTCAAGGTTCTGGTTCATTTGCATTTTAAAAAGTCAAGTCTGCCCGGCCCTTCTACTCTGAAAGGCCAAGGTAGTGAAAACTGCAATAAATCACAATGTAAGCTAGCATGTGGCATAACATCAGCAACTGTATGGGACACAGCCAGAAGTCCCTCCTTAAGTTTTACACCAGAGAAAAGCCCCAAATCAAAGATATAGGTTGTTATTTTTATTTGTTAGTTTAGGGGGGGTTTTAGGTTTTCCTTTCTTTTCTTTTCATTTCCCTATTTCTTTTTCAGGAAAACCTAACCTAGAGTTAGAGATGTGACCCTACTGACTCAGGCTATGCAGAGGTAAGTACTGAAGAAAGCAATGTCAGAATTAGTATGGGCCAGCACTTGCCTAAGAATAATTCCCAGAGATGGATCATGTCTGGGCCAAATCCTACATGCCTTCCCAGTGTATTTCTCTTTTGTTTCATTTTTTCAAGCCTTACTCAAGAGAAGTTCCCGATTCTGATCTTCATGTTAATTCTTAAGCTTGATTTAAGACAGTAGAGCAAATTTATGAGGAGCCCTAATTCTGCAGACTGCAGATTCCCCATGGCGACGTGCAGCCAGCTTCTGGGGAATTCTGGTAACAGACTCACTTCCCACAACAACAGCTTGATTCTCACTGAGGGATTTCTAGTGTTATTACATAATAAATAACAATGATTATAATAAAGATAAGGAAAACCTATCAGTATTCAAATAATTCAGATTGAAGCAAATGTTCAGATTTTGGCAAATACTTCCCCCCCACCCCAGCTGTATTGCATGAAAACAGTTCTGGGAGGAAAAGGAAGTAAATCTAAATCACTTATAAATACATTAACATTGGTCACTTGTGTAAATCAATTGAACTAGTACATCAACTGATATAAATTATCGTTCTATTAGTTTTCAGAGACTTATTCTAAAGCTGTGCTGAAGTAATTGTTTTATTCAGTTGAAATCAGTGGATATGTTTGTCCAGTGACTTTGGTGCATATGTGAACTGGGGCTTAACAATAGAAGGAGATGGATCCAAAGTGCCTGTCTATACAAACTAGACTATCACAGTCTTCAATGTGAAGCCCACATAGGGTTCCCTGGAATGAACCCCTCCAAGTAAAGTGGGAACACAGACATAGTGAGGCAAAGGCTGGAGAGACCAACAGTCCAGCAAATGCTCAATCATGGTTCTCCTGCCATTGCTTGCACTAATCTAGGAAATTCTAGTCCAACACTTAGCATATAAATGGGGAGAGAGAATTTCCTGTCTGGGGACACCAAATTGCATTTCATGCATAGCCAAAATGTATTTTCTTTGTCTGTGGGAAGGTCAAAAGCACAGAAGATTCAGATCTACAGTCAGACCAAAGCAGAGGAAGTAAACTGGAAGCCAATATCAAAAAATTTTGGTCGCTGTGATGCGAGTCCACTGAAATCTCAATCCTATTTATTTCTGCTCCCTTACTCCCCAGAAATGTGTATGCTGCCAGTACAGTGTCTGTATTTCTTTTTAAGTGCCCTTCTGAATTAACTATTGTATTTGCTGAGCAGAATCGTTCAGCAATCCACCCAGAAATGCCCATGAGATTTGAAGGTAGCCTGGAAATCTTTCAAAGGACACCAAAGATAACTACACTGGGTCTTCTATTGCATTTCCATTTTATGGCATCTTTTTATATTCTGTAGTAGGCTTTTCTGAATAAAAATGAGACAGCCTCTTAAGAGGCCTTTTTATTATTTGCATTTGGCAAAAACAGCCTTAATGAGCTGTTAAGAGTCATTCCCCAGTCCTATTGTTGGCGATGCATGGGAGCCTGTAAAGTGCTGAAAAGCCAAAAGACAATTTATGATCCCTGATGCTATCCCTTCCTGAGACAATTCTTCAGAAAGGAAGATATCTGGGGAGTAGGAAGTCCCATTATTTAAATGCCTGAGTAACTTTTACTGGAGTCATAACTGTGGAATTTGCTATTTTCATTTCAGAACTGTTTACACTCTCTGTGCTCACTTTAAAAGCAGCAATATCATGCCTGCCCTGCATGCTCATTCCAATCTGCAGCACTAGAGAATAGGAAGATGACTCAAGGAAAACTCCCCATTCATCCTCGGGATTGAATAAATAGCACCAAATTCCAAGCAGACACTAATCAATTTATGAATCTGTTATATTCTTTTCCAAGCAGCACTCATGCTTAATATCTGGAGGCAGAAGTCCTTTTGTCAGCACTAGTCACATTAGCCTGGTCCACACAGGTCTGGAAAGTGTAAAGGAACTCAGATTTACTGACATATGGACAAGAGGGTTATTCAACACAGTGGGGAAAAAAATGAAACAAAGAGTTTCACAGGTTTCTGCAGCAGTGGGATGTGTGGTTCTTGGCATTGTTTTTGCTTTGAAAATGGGCAGCAGCCGGTAAATGTCGGAGGTGTTTGTTAGTGACTGAGGGTGCTGACGAGACAATCAAATATTTGTGACAAAGGCAAAGACCTTGGATGTTATCATTGACACCCAGACGACTCCAGAAAAGAGCAAATACTGCATTCTTTGTGTTGTCTCTTACTGTAAATGACAAAATGACATCTTTTACCATGCTCATGTGTATTGATCTGCTTCAGCCCTTACTAACTTAAATACTGCAAATGGATGAGGGTTAGGTTTGTCTGTTTGACAGTAATTAAGTGATACTCTCACTGTCTGAACAAAGAGATGACCCAATGAGGCCTTACAACCAGTGCAATTGTTCCTATTTTGAGAGCTGTAATAACTTCTACTATTAATGAAAACAGGGAAGATATTAAAATAATTGAAGATTAAAAGCTCTCTTTAAGAAGTCAGTTTTTACACAGGAAATATTATCTTTTAATAAAAACAGACAGTATTCTCCATTGTGATATTTCCAGCACATGCCTGGTCATACAATCTGAACAAAACTCAGGTGTACAATGAGCATCCTGTACGGTCACCCAGCACTCAGAATTGAAACATATATAAGAGAAGGGAAAAGTCATTCAAATGGTTAATTGAAGCACCCGGGGAAGCTTGATATAGTGACTGGCCAAAAAACGCTACACCACAATCCAACCAACAAATGGCTCCAAATGCTGTTGTGCCTCTGATAAGAAACTCTCTGCTACGATCTGTCATTGCAAGATACCTACATGTCACCCCAAAGGTGCTGAGTGGCTGACAGTTTAAAAGAGAGCAGAAGAAACCCAAAACTGCTGCAAAAGTGGATTGTAGCCAACTCCAAGCCCCCTGATCTGAACAGGAGGTGGGTCATCACCTGATTTTGGTGTGTGAATCTGCACTCACTGGGACATTTATACAGGGAGCATGGAGGAAGCAGTCCTGATAAGCGGGAGCCCCATGGGGTGCGCCACCATAACCCAGCCCAACATGGAGGGACTGGTGCCTTCCTTCCTTTAGTCTTTTAAGGGTGGTGGAAATCTCTAATGGGGATGGAGGGAGCAATTTCTAATTCTGGGTACCGCTGGCACAGATAGAACCAGGCAGTGAGAATTCAGGCCATTGTTACATTTGGGATTTCATCTGGTTACAAAGGGCACACTGTGTGCTTTATTTGGATTTAGATGTATAATTTAAAAACTATTTTTTACTAAATAGTTGTACAATTTGATTGCCTTCCTTTTATTGATACATGTAATAGTCACTTCTGTTCTACTGTAATAGAATAGTGTCCAAAAATAAAGCAACTTGGTTTAATAAAACTGCCAGCACAGGTACCACTGTTAAGCCTACCTACTAGTAAGCATGATAAAGTATCAGATCCTGCAGTGATTTTCCCAGATCAAATTTCCATCAGTTCTAGCCTGTGCCTGATCTCCAGTTCTTTTCAGGCACAATAATATTTTTCTGGTTGAACCTGATTTTTTAAATCCCCTGAAACTTCAAGGTCTGACTCTGACCTTGCATCCCGAAATGCTGAGAGTGACTTTAAGACTTACTCCTTCTTCCATTAATAGCAATATAACCGCTGTATAATTTTGTCTTTCATCGGGGAAATATTGCCTTGCTGTTTTGTTCAAGCTCATGTCCTTTGTCTGAAATGTAATCATCAGCAATTACCCATGTGCAGAGCATTTTGTCACAGTTACTTACTGCTCACAAGCCAGCCCTATGTAGTAAACAGTCAGATGTGAGGCCAGCCTCTCACTGGTGGAAGCGGCTGTGAGAAGTGTGACAATAAAGAGATGCAAATCCACAACAGCTGGATTCTTGGCTCCTCACTTGGCTTCTGATTATTTGAAAATGTTCTTTCCTTCTGTAATTTTATTTGCATAAAAACACAACACAATAGTTTGACGACTGCTCACCCTCACACTGTGCATACGAGCAAAACAGCTTAATACAGAACTGAGCAATCAATTATATATATTTTTTTTTTCCCTGAAATCACACATCTTTCCCTTTCTTTTCTGTGCTGTGACTTACAAAAGTGACTTACAGTGCAGCTGGCTTATGCGGTAAAATGAGTAATTCGTACTTGTTAAAAGAAAGGATTATTCTTCTGTTAACTCATGGAACAAAGCTTCCCAATAAATGTTGTACTCTGCTATGCAGTGAGCGCTTTTGTCCAGTTCATAGCACAAATCATACTGTTCCCCGGTGCTCATCCACAGCAGTATTCTTTAATGCTTAACTCGGTGACCTCACAAAAATAATTGGTGTGAAGCAAATTTACTTAGCCCACCGCCTTTATTTGCAGTCTGAAAGGCTCAGGGAATTGTGCATATTGTTTATGGAAATGAAGAGGGAGAAAAGAAAACAGAACGTTACTCCCCAGATAAAGATGGGCCCATGCACAGAAGAAACACAGGGGCTTAGCATGATGTCCCTGCCTGCATTATAGACACTTAATGAAAGATGCTGATCGACTAATACAACTGCAAATCAGTTCAGTGACTGTGAAAATCCATTCCAGCTGCTGCGATTTAAAACAGTTAACATTTCTGATGTTGTTCTTAAGTTAAAATTTCAGGTTTAGCTGTGAGTGTTGACTAATAATTATACCCCAGATGCAAATAGCAATGATTTATGAGCAGATTTCTGTTGATTTACAAGTGAAAGAATAAGCCCAATTCTCATTTCTCAGTATAAATCTGTATTTAAAAACCCTATTTGAAACTTTGGGGATCTTTAAGTTCCAGACCCAGGCCCTTGTTCCCGACTCTGCCTTCATTCCTCACTGTTAGCACTGATACAGTCAGCAGCCTCACACCTCGCAGCCCCTTTCATAGCAAGAGCCTTCAGAGGAAGGGGTGGGAAGTGCTGAGGAACAGATCAAAACACTGGTTATTTGTCTGCGTATATATTTATATGTATATGTATGTAAATCTTCCCCGTGGAAAAAAATCAATCCTTTGGTTTAAAACAGGGTGATAGACATAACAGAATAGTTTTGCTTGATGTGCATGTGATATAACCATACCACAAAAGCAGCTTACCAAACAGCTTGCAGAGATTAGCTAACAAGAGCTAAACTATTCTTTTCAGAAGGTGTTATTAGCATATTTTTCATCAATACTATACTTAACAGCTACTACATAGCAGGAAGTGGTATTTAACCTCTTGTTACAATGTAACAAGATTACTTTGTATGGTTATGTTACATTCCATTCATAAAGGCCCTCCTGTGTCCAGTTAATTAGATTCACTGTTTGGCAGCATTAACTGGAAGAAAAATGCAACAGAATGTATTTGGAATATTGAGATTTTAAACTTGGTTTGGCTTTAATCTTACACTGAGAGCTATATGAAACTTGATGTTGAGAGATAAATAGCATTTAGTTGACTATTCCATCAGGTTCTGATGGGGGTTTATTCACTTAAATGGCCAATATTTAAAGGAAAGCTAATTCTCAAAGTTATAGTTATCTGAAATAGATGAACATCACCTGATCTGGGGGCAAAACCAGGTGAAACTACTTTTCCTTGATATGGTTATAAAACCCTGAGCTAGAGGGGACTGTTCTTGAAAGACTTGTGCTTTTCAGTGAATTATGGCTTGGTTTGGAAAAGGGCAGGAGCATTCTGAAGACATTTATCTGAATTTAGACTGTGGAACAAAGCTAAAAAGCAGGTGAGTCCTGTGGGATGTTGTATTTCTGTTTTGAGCAACATCTGTGGTCCTAATAATTTTTTTCCTTAAGATTTCTTGGGTTGCCGGAGTGTTATTTGTTATTTGAAAGATCCAAAGTTAAATTAACAAAAAAATATAATGTGAAAGAAAGAATAAACTTGTAGCAGCTGCTTCTGGTTTGGCAGAGTTACAGCAGCAGTGCTACCCTTTTGTAGAAGCTGTTCTGTGCTTCCGCACAAAAACCTTGGAAAGCAGTTAACCAAGCCTGCTCTTCCATCTCCTGTGAAAACACGGGTTACCTCTGTGGAAAAGAAAAGGGAAAAAAAGGCTAATTAAATTCAGCAATGTAGCTTAACAATGCAACTATTTTGCTGTTTGGCTGTACAATGAGCATGCCTGGCTGCAGTATTACAGCAGCAGTTTCTGTGCAGCAGCACAAAAGACACATCAGATCTTTTTTTCCCTTGCCTTCGACCCACCTTCCTAAGACTCCTCAGCACCATCCTTGCTCCGGTACATTTTGCTTTAAGCAGAAGAAAAATCTACAAGTGAGGAGGGAAAATGTGGGTTTGTGCCCAAGATTTAAGCGTAAAAAAAAAAAGGAAAAATTTTTGCTGGGAATTTTTTTTTCCTACAGGAAAAAAGTAAGTTCTCTTGAACTGCCCTTTAAAAACTATTCTGAAAGTGCTAACATGCCATCATGAGTTTTACAGGGTGCCTGGTTAGGTGCGGGAGTTAGATGAGCTACAATCCTGAGGACAGCCAGAAAACAAAGTGTAATTTATGCTTTAGGAGCTTGTTGATGCGGATTAAATCCACAAGTGAA
Organism: Coracopsis vasa; assembly: GCA_026283785.1. Lineage (NCBI taxonomy): Eukaryota > Metazoa > Chordata > Aves > Psittaciformes > Psittacidae > Coracopsis > Coracopsis vasa. Next base: position 89,430 of record JANHGB010048023.1, read on the forward strand.
ATCATATGCCAAAAAAAGGGGGGAGGGGGGAGGAGGACGAGATGGGATCTGGCTGCACTTCTGAGTCTACCCTGGCTTTTCCAGGAGGTGAGATGGTGTTTCCTATGGGGGCATGAAGGTGTTCTCCATCTCTCTCCTGTGTGTACAGCCCCTCCTGTACACATTCCTCATCCTTTCCAGTGCAAAGGCAACTTTCCCTGACATGGGCAGCAGTTTTCTGGTGGACGGATGGATGCCTTTATAGCCGCAAAAGGGAGCGCTGAGCTTCAGCATCCCACCAGGCTGCCCAGCCAGCATTCAAAAGGGGACCCCTGTTTGTGCTTCACAGGCTGCTCCTACCAGCAAATGTCTTAAAGTAAACCAGCTTTCACCCCAGCTTCCCAGCCAGGCCTCTTCTTGCTCTCCTGCCCCTTGGACAGGACACCGAGGTGAATGCAAATAGAGCACCCAGCCATGCCATGGGTGCACTGAGCCCTCCAGACCTTGCACCAGACAAGCAATGCAGCGAATCTCAGCTTTGCCACTGCTCCTTCTTGGGATAAATTCTTTAAAAGATGTTGTTTGCATGTTTCCAGGCTGCAAAGTTAATTTAGAGGAACACTGTCAAGGTTAGCAAGCTCAGAATTCAATTGGACTGGCCATGCATGTTTCCTAATAATTATTTGAAAAAGTCTGCATAGTTCTACTTTTTTTTTCCTCTTTTTTTTTTCTCCTTCCTTAAGAAAAAGATATTTCTCCAGGGAAATATATCAAAGCTGCAGGTCAGACTTCATAGGCAATCCTGCTAAATCTGCCCAGTGTTCATACATAATAGAGGAAAAGCAAATTAGAATGAAAGCAAGCTTCCTTTTTAAGTTTTCCAAAGGGATGAGTTTATTTAAAAGAAAAAGAAGCTGACCCAAGAGGAGGATTTTATAAATGCTGTACAACTCCTTAAGCAAAACTCTTTGAAATTTAAAAACCAAACAAACATAGCAAGTATTTGTCAGTGGATTATGGGGCACATATTGACTCCCACAGTGGTTCCCACACTTCCCAGGGTCACTCTTAAATAGTATCCCCTCACATCTGCTGCAGCCCCTCCAGATATAACTGCCAAATCCTGACATCCAGACACTGTAATTACTGTGTGCTGGACTTATCAATTATTCAATCAATAACTTATAAGATGTGTATCCTCTTATATCTGTTTGCAGAATCTTCCTTTTTTCCCCCCTGTTACTGTGACCTTTATGAAACAGAACATGGCGAAGCTTTTGGGTTCTCTGCTTCTAGGGTTTGGGTGCTTTCAGGAATGAAATGAGGGCACCTGTTTTGTTTCAAGGGCAGCTAAGCCTTTTACTGTTTATGCTCTTAAGTTGTAGAGAGACATTAAGTAAATATGAACCCTGAATGTTGCTTATAGTTCCAACAGGACTGCACTTATTTTTTTTGCAAGTGTTCCCAGGAAAGCAAAGGGTACTGTGATACAGGTACTCAAAGGAATCTTTGTAACACTAGGGCCACCATCAACAAATGAATTAATAACTGAGGCATTTGGAGTCCTTAGCATCTGAACATCAAACTCGTACAGTCTCTCTGCAAGTGCACTACAACTGTGCACCCTATCTATCATCACCATTGGCTGAGAGATCAGTGAGTTATTTTAGGATGCTCTGGAGTATGGATAACACTAACAAAATCGATGCATTACAGAACTTTATATAAACCGCATGATGCTCAAAAAATAACTTTCCAAGTTTCAGTTTGTCGTGACTTTCCATGGCTCTTAAAAATACCACTTGCATTGATCCTGCTGGTCAGGATGGCGAATGCATTTTATACCCTGCTTATCAGGATCAGACCCATAGTGTTTTCTCTTAAACCGAGATAAAATATTTTAGCTCTGCAGATACAGTCCCCCAGAACTGTTAGAAATACTGTGATTGAAAACTGTGAAACACTGGGTATTTAGTTGAAAAGTTTCATTGCAACTAATTTGTTATTTTTCTGCTTTCAAGGATAATCAAACTGGGTTTGATTTTAGTTTTTCCTTCTCTTTTCTGTAAGTTTTTTTGGGTTTTTTTTCCTTCCACTGCCACAGTAGGGACTGAGAGAAAACAAAATAAAAAAAACAACTTTCTTTTTCTTTAAAGATTATTATTGCAATAACTTCTGAAAAGCAGCTTGAAATTGAATTTTTGAGTTTGCTTTTGAGATATCACGTATTTACTCATCACAGCCAAATCCTGTGGAATTATTTCTGCAAATGAAAGCAAGCTGAGAGCCCTAGCTGAATTTTCCATGTGTTTCTATGGCCGCTTGTGGATGTTTCTCTGGACTGCCACTGCAGGAAGACCTGAGCTCGCTCCAGCAGAACGTACTCCTCATGTACGTGTGCGGATGAGCCGAGTGCCCTGGTCCCACAGCCCCCCGGCCCCGCAGCCCCGGGAGCTGTCCAGCAAGGGCTGGGAATGGAGCGGCTTCTCCGCCACCACGAACAGCCAGAGAGACCCTGAAAGACGACAAAACGCTGCTTTGCTCCTTTATGCTAGGCGACAATCAAGGACTGTTTCTTTTCACCTCCTGTAGGTCTCACGGAGTTGCATCACCCTCCCAAAGCAAGAAGCTGCAGAGGGAAATGATGTGCAACAAGTTGCTTTATGAGCACAAACACACAGGCAGGCACCCTACATTTACAGCCTCGGTGTTTGCACTGAACAAACGTCCTACAGCCCACAATATCCTCACTCTAGCTGCAGAGCGGGTGCCTCCTGCATCTTAAATCCTTCTTGCAAAGGAAAGGTTCACCTGCTGCCATGGGAAATACGGTTCTGTTCAGCTCCTTGTAAAGCTCTGTAATTATATTATAGGGTTTTAAAGGCTTCATTGTATCACCTATGTGAAATGAGTATCTGAAGAAACTGTCTTAACCTCCCTCTGCAGGCTTTTGTCCACCATCTTTTTTCCCCAAAAAAAAGCTGTTGCATGCTTTAGGACTCCTTCCATCTCACTTCCCACTGGTAAGGCATTAAGCTTGAGACCAAAAGACAACACATCTGCTCCACTTTTTTTGTAAAAAGATAAGGGATAACTATATATGAGGGATCAATTATTTGGCTATAACTCAGCAAAGTATAGAGCCACACACCAAAATTTAAATGCATGTGTTCTCTTGGGATTACTTATATGCTTAAAGTTGGGTGCATGTGTAAGCAGCTGGTTGAATCAGGGCCTAAAATGGCATGCTATTGCTCACTATAAATTATACTTTAAAGCTCATTCTAGAGCACCATGGTAAAATAAATCTTTATCTTAGCTACTTAGTACTAATGAAAAACAATATTATCAGTACTTTTCCTATAGCAATTCACTTAAAGAGAAATGTTGTACAATTACAGAGAATGTCTAACCATGCTTCTTGATCAACCTGATAATTAATAGGAATAGGGGAAAAGCCCGGTATTTCTGAGTGCTGATCAGGCAGCAAAGGCACTCCAAACATCTGAAGAAAAAACAGTTTGTTAATTGCTGTCTAGACAGTTTATTGCTGCAATAAGATCAAAACACAGAATACTGAGGTTTGTGGTATGAATCATGCAGACTAAACAATTGTTTTATTGCATTTACAGAGCACTTGATTTATAATGCAGTCAGCTTGGTAATAAAATTCCTCCATTGTATATCCTGAATAATTTCACCTCTTTTCACATCTCTCTGTTTTAATTCTATATCAAGATGCTTTAAAAATGTCTGGATGGAGAGGGGATTACTGTCATGTATATATAAAGTTCCTTATCTTGGGTCTCTGTTATATCATCAGTGAGCATACAGAGTTCAGCTGAGCCTTGATCAGCTGATGGTATTCTGGATACATTGACGAACAGATTTATTGGGCTGCAGCCTGGAGTGAGTGCACTAGAGGGGAAATCAGGCTGTCCCATTGCAAGAGGTTTCATTCCGCTTCACATCCAGCCAAAAGAGGTCAATCAGGCAAGGGACTTCTTTAAAAATCTTTATTACTCTACAAAATTTTAATCACTGAGAAGAAAGATTCATTTGTCCATTTCTGTGGGTATCTCCGAGGTTGAAGGGGAGTTTTTCTGGGAACTAAGAAACTCTTGGGATGATGGAAATTCCTCGTTTTAATTTAGCACTGAGCTGGGATAAGGGAGTAGTTGCATGAAATCTCAGTCTATGCAAAGTGCCAACTTTCCCTGAGAGCATAAAGCGATGTTGTCTGAGTCTTTGTATGAGACAATTTTGTTGGGGTTTGGTTTTTTTTTTCATTTCCTTGTTTTAATAAGTTATGATCATCCAAATATCCATGAAGAGCAAAGAAGTAATAGACCAGATGTAGCTCTAGACCAAAATCAAACCAGAGACCTCAATCTGGAGGATCCTAATTTCACAAATTACAGGCTGCAATCCTGGTCCCATAGGTTACAAGGGAAATGTCATTGCCTTCAGTGGGTCACCATTACACCTACGAATGTGGTGAATTGTTTCTTGATAAATGTGACAGTGCAGGGGTAAAGCAGATGCTATTTCTCGCTTTATAAATGCCTGTTTACATAAGATTTTGAAGTACAAGCTGTTTGGGTAAGTTTAGATAAGTATCTTTGGTATAAGTATTGGGGGAAGGAGGAGAAATTCTTCTGCAGAGTAATCCCCTGATTAAGAAGATCTGTGCTATCTCATGGTAATATCTTAATTTGAATACTGCCTCTGTAGTTGCATTTCAAGTTAAGCTATTTAAAAAGGCAGGCCTGACTAGTAAAATATGCCTGAAGTGGAGGTATCTTTGCATACATCCACGCTAGGCTTCACCAGTTAGAGCTGATATTCCTTGTGGTCAAATGGAAATTCTTCAAGCTATTTAAGCACTAGGTCTGTATCAAGACTGTTCCATTCACAAAGCAGCTGAAGGGACTCTTCATTATTTTCTGGTACAAACTGCACTCCAGGGAGATGACAGAAAATACTCCCGCTGCTTACCTTCCTGGTGTGTGGGAATCAGTCCTGGCTCTCTCAAAATCTCCCAGTATTACATTGCCTGTTTGCCTTGTAATTCCTCTTGCAGCTCTGCAGGAAGATCAGAGTGCCTCCGTTTCAAGCTGCATCTGGACCTCTAGCTTCTACCTAAGGCAGAACTAACCTTCCTGAATGTCCTTAGCACATGAAGAGCCAAATTTGCAGGGGAAATCTTGTCCCTGCAAAATGTAAAGGCAAGAGTGTCTTGCAGAGGAAGAGCACGGAAGGAAGGAGCCAATGTG